>CAUYPK010035947.1:0-32649 GCA_963574355.1 Loris lydekkerianus | reverse complement strand
AACACTTAAGAAATTTGGTATAGTAGGGACATTTCTTAAACTAATAGAGGCCATCTATAGCAAACCCACAGCCAATATTGTATTGAATGGAGTTAAATTGAAATCATTTCCACTTAGATCAGGAACCAGGCAAGGTTGCCCGTTATCTCCATTGCTCTTTAACATTGTAATGGAAGTTTTAGCCGTTGCAATTAGGGAAGAAAAGGTGATCAAGGGTATCTACATAGGGTCAGAAGAGATCAAACTTTCACTCTTCGCAGATGATATGAAAACACTGGAAAACACTAGGGATTTTACTGCAAAACTTGTAGAAGTGATCAAGGAATATAGCAATGTCTCAGGCTATAAAATCAACAGCCCAGATTAACTTTTCTCAATGACCTCAACATGATGATTCAGTGAAGAGGAAGGAAATGAGAAAAGAGAGTGACAGAAAGGAATACAGGTCTCTTTCACTTCTCATCTTACATCAAGGCTCCAAAGTGTCTTCTTTCTTTCTCACCTACCACCAAATCTTTCCAAAACCTTTAAGACTGCTTTACTTTCAGTACATTATTTTCTTGTTCAACTGTTCTCCTGACACTACAGTTCCTTTAGTCTTCACAATGTTCTGATTGCTTAATCATGTCCTGGCACAGTCCCTGTTTCCTTCAGTTTTCCTTCTTTCTCCCATGAGAAAAACAAAGTGCACTATTCCTGCAAGCTTTCCTGTGTGTCTCATCGTGAAGAATGAGGCAAACAATTAGCTAGGTCTTACAACATTTGCCAGTCAAATTATTCTGGGAGTTTATATTTATAACTGCTATATTATTAGTTTATGTGTTTATTTATTTATTTCTTTATTTATTTATTTTTTGAGACAGGGTCTCACTCTGTCACCCTAGGTAGAATGCTGAGGCATCATAGCTCATTTACAACATAAAGAGAAACCTTCTATTTATATCTTTACTTCTGCCTTCTGTTTTCCTGGCCTGGACTATCATTTATGAAATATAGTAGATGACTGAGACATAGGCAGACAATTTGCTTACTTAAAGAAAAGAAAAAGGAGGAGAAGGACACTTTCCTGAAACATCCAATAACTTGGCAAGATTATCATACCTTTTTATAATTCTGAACTCCATATAATCCCCAGATCAGAGACCTTTTTGACATTCTGAATTAGTAATTATTATAATGCTTGTGTCCACACCAGTAAACCTGCTTTATAACATCAGTGTAGGTAAGGCCAGTTTCCAGCTACTCAGGAGGCTAAGATGGGGGGATCACTTGAGGCTAGGAGTTTGAAGCTGCAATGCGCCCTGCTTATACCAGTGAATAACCACTGAACTCCAGCCTGGGCAACATAACTAAGACTCCACCTCTTAAAAAAAAAAAAAAAAGAACATGCTGATCTAGGTAACTGTGCTAGTTAAAGTCATCATTGTCTAGATAATATTTAAAGAAGAGCTTTTGTTGCAGTCTATTTTTAGCTTAAGCTGACATAATAGGGCACTGCCAAACTTTGAATGAACTAGTAAGCTTTTCTTCTATAAATGGATCTTCCAGAAGAGACTACCATATGCAGAAGGAAGTATTTGATAGCTATGAAACATATTTCTTTATTTTACTAGTCCCCACTTCCATTGTCTACAGAAAAGAAGAACTATCTCTATAGGTTCCAAGACTGCAAAATGGCAGAGAACTAAGCTGTGAAACAAGGCAAGTCATTTAAGTGGTACACTCCTTTCTAAAATAAGAAAACATCATTGCTATTTGTTGTGTAAGGGGAAGGCAAAGCATTCTTTATACAATTTTGTAAATCAGTCAAATGATAATAAATTGTTAAGCAGGCCTGAGAGGAGGGGTTTTTTGTTGTTGTTGTTGTTGTTTTTGTTGCTGTTAATGAGCTCTATGAAATCATGAATACAGAACATGTAGAGAGAATTTCATTGCTACTGCCATCTGGAAGGCAAACTAGGAAGGTCAAAGCCATCTAAGCCCAGAGAAATGTAGATGAGCCAATAGGATGAATAACTGCTCCTTTTTCAAAAGCTGTTGATTTTCTTAACAACTTAGCAATTCTAGACTTTTTATCGGATGCTTTATTGATCCTTGTTTATAGCACAAACAATAAAAAAATAAACTAAATATGTAGACGGGTTTTGAACAGTGAATTTCAAAGGGAAATGGCAAATTTTTAAAATAAATCTAAATAAGGAATATAAATGGGATAATTTATTTTGACATCCAAAAGCCATTCCACATCACAAAATAACATAAAA
This sequence comes from Loris lydekkerianus, assembly GCA_963574355.1. Taxonomy (NCBI): domain Eukaryota; kingdom Metazoa; phylum Chordata; class Mammalia; order Primates; family Lorisidae; genus Loris; species Loris lydekkerianus. The sequence goes on along the minus strand of CAUYPK010035947.1, from coordinate 30,385 downwards.
TTCACACTTTCATTTAATAAATGCTGCCCAGATTTGCATGGCCCTAATACAATAAGATTAAGAATATTCTATCATTGTTTATCCTTTGTGATCAGTTGTTTATCCCATGTTAAACAAATATTGTGGGAAGAATAGATTGAAACAGGCTTCAAAACTATTCCTTGGATGCTCATCAACAGAAACACAGAGAGACAGCAGAGCTCAGAACTTGGACAGATAAAATCCAACAGGAAAACCAAAAGAAAACTGACTAGAATTTTAAATCTTCGACAATGAATAGAGTCGTGGGATTACTGGTATAAATGCAAACCTGATGCTGCAGAAAATAACTTTGGATTTTTGTTTCCAAAATATAAATATATCAACTTGTCTTTCCAAGGAGATCCTTAATGATACATGTGCCAGGGTAATGTATGCGTGTATATATATAATGTGTGTATTTTATATATAGTCTTTTTTGGAAAAAAAAAAAAAAAAGCATAAAGAACATATAACATATGGCATTCCCTATCGCCTCAGCTGGTGTTTGCCATTTCCTGCTTGTAACTTTCTTAATTTTACATCTTCTCCTCAATTTCAATATACTAGACATTTCAATCAGATTTGCAAGTTGGCCTTCTCATTTCTTCCTTGCTGCCCCTACTCCTATTAATCTTTTCAGTTATATGACCAGGCCTATTTTATTTAAAGAAGAGTTAATAATTGCAATGCCTAGGGTGTCTTCATGGATAATCAATAATGTGCTCATTGTGATGTGGCTCTCTGGGTAAACTACCCTCAGATCTAAGATGCAGTGAAATAAAAAACTATTCTATTAGCTTAATCAAGTTTTAGAGGATTGATGTATGTGATGTTAATGAAAGTGAAAAATCAGTGAATGATACCAAGGTAGCCTATGAAAACAAAAAACAAAACTTACTTTGAGTTGCTATAGCATCGCCCCTCAAAGTTGGACCTGTTTTCCTAACTTCTGGCCCTGGCCAAAGCCAGGCTACGTGATGAAGCAGCTCTCTTTAAGAAAGTCAAGAAAGCAAAAGTGGTCATTAACCCTAAGGGAGGTAGGTTGGACACCTCCCCAAAGCAACTAACTAGGATTCAGAGTTTTAGAATCCTATCCTTGCCTGGCAAAACTTTCCTCACCAATTACGAAGTCAAGTAAAGTGGGAAGGGGGGGGAGGAGTGAATGCTCCTCCATAGATTCTAACATAAATGCCTAGTTCTCAGTTGTTGGAAATGTTAGCAATTCAGGGCAATCTCCCATTACAAGCATCTCACTGCTGTCCTAAGAATGTTGTCATTCCGAGAGCTCTTGTAATTTACTCTAGCACCTCTAGACACCTTAAGGAATTTTCCTGGTAAATGCAAAGAGTAACCTACCCAAAACACATTCTTTCACACTCTAGCAGCAATGCCTAAGATTCAGTAATATCAGTTACAGAGCTAATGTGACCAGGCAGGGATGAATGTTGACATCTCAGATGTTAAGGTATGCCGGAGGGATCCTGAGATAATTTCCTAAAAGTACATGCATCTGCAGGATACATCTCATTTTCTCTGTTTCACTAATTAAGGTCGTTAGTCGAGAGCTGGGACTTCACATTATCTTAAATTTCCTAGCACATGTATTTGCAAACTCACGCCGGAACCTTCTTTATTTGCCTTCTCACAGATTGTCTAATGGTGAGTGTTTCTACATCCTTCTCCCTATGAGAATAAATAGACTTCAATGGAATGCTTAAAGATACTACTACAGAAACGTATAAAATTGAGAAGAGGAAGATAAAAGAGAAAAAGATACACTCACAGGGGACTTTGATCTAGTCCTTACCTTGCCCTTAAACCAGTGGTTCTCAACCTTCCCAATGCCACAACCCTTTAATACAGTTCTGTGGATTGTGACCCACAGGTTGAAAACTGCTGCCTTAAACCAACAATCTAAAATGAAAAATCATAGAAGAAATTTTCATTTCACAGCCGTGAAAACTACTAGCACCTATTGCTAATCCATATTTTCATGTTTCAGGTGGAATAGACATACTTCATCAGTTACAGAAATTAAAACTCTTTGATGCTCACATTGAGTTCAGATTTTTTAAAAATGTACTCATAAAAAAAGAGCAGTCATTACCTTATGTCAATGTAAAATCAATTTCTCTATTAAAAAAAAAAACCAACAAATTCAAAATTGAAACATCTCAGAATCTCACATGGATCAGAGTTCCAAAACTGGTAGTTGTAGTTAGGACTAGATGTGTCGGAAGAAAATTTTAAATCAAGAGAATCTTCAAATCTGTAAAAAGATCATGTCTAAATAATGCTGAATACAAGAATTTGCATTAACAAATGAAACAAGCACAAGGATAAAAATTACTTAGCTAAGGAAGGCCCAAACTTAGCATGTCTTCACACAAAATTTAACATTTCCAGTCCTTGCCCTACGTCTTTTTTCTAGCCTAGAAAATTAATAGGAAACTCAGGCCTAAGGCAGTTAGGCACCACAATCTGTAAATCACCCAGAAAATGATTGAGAGTGTAGTATCAAAAGACTGACAAGAAGGAAACTCTCATGATGAGAATTTACAGCATTCAAGAAAAAAAGCAGTGAAGCCAGATGTCAAAATATGTATTTAGTGACTCATAAAATTTCATTGCCCCAAAGTGAAAAAGATGAATACCACAGTTAGGAAACATTTTCAGCAGATGCCCCTAAAATATTTCTAACTTTAAAATACTTTTTCAGATCTTCTTGAGTACTTCTTATTCCTTTATATTCTTCTTATTTTATTGACATTTTCTTACCACCCTCCTAGAGGATTAGGAGTAGATGCAGAAGTAGAAGAAATTGAGACAAGCTGAAATGTCAAGTTCACTGTACCCTGCTTACCCTCTTCTAACTTAAACTTGCTCCAAATAAGTACAATCAGATGGGGAAAACTGAGAGATAAAAGGAGAGAAGGAAATGGATCCATTTTAATATTCCTCTCCTCCGTCTTTGTGAAAGGTAATCCACAAGGTACTCTTCTTACATTTAATGTCTTAACATAATTCTTAAAAACCTCAAAAAAGAAAATAGCTTTGATATTTCCACACTGGAAACCTGAAGAAAACTCCAGATATAAGAATAATATTCCCAGGCGGCACCTGTGGCTCAGTGAGTAGGGCACCGGCCCCATATACCAAGGGTGGATGGTTCGAACCCGGTCCCAGCCAAACTGCAACAACAACAACAAAAAAATTAGCCAGGCATTGTGGCAGGTGCCTATACTCCCAGCTACTTCGGAAGCTGAGGCAAGAGAATTGCTTAAGCCCAAGATCTGGAGGTTGCTGTGAGCTGTGACACTACAGCACTCTACCAAAGGCGACAAAGTAAGACTTTGTCTCTAAAAAAAAAAAAGAAGAAGAAGAAGAAGAATGTTCCCCTTTGCTCCCAGCTTCCCCAGAAGACTTTATACTCTTTGTAAAAGTAAAGACCAAGGGGGCAGTGCCTGTGGCTCAAAGGAGTAGGGCACCAGCCCCAGATACCAGAGATGGTGGGTTCAAACCCAGCCTGGGCCAAAAACTGCAAAAAAAAAAAAGTAAAGACCAAGACCAAATTTATTCACAGATATGTTTTATTAACCAGAATGCCTGTCAGAGTTTTCCTCTCCAATTTGCCACAATCCCCACCCCTACCCTCCTGTATTTCACAAGCTGTGTAAAATAGCTTTTTAAAACTTACCTATTAGTTCCTGTATTCCTTTCAGATTTTAATCCCTGCAAGGGAAGATTTATCCTCGTCCACTTGAATAAACTCTGAATTGGCAGAGGCCTTAGCGTCCATCTTTAAACAATCGTCCATTAGATCATTAGCTTCTCTACTACATTTCTGCTAGCTTTTTGCACATCAGCAACACCAGAAAAACATCTTAAAAGACAAATGCTTGAGCCCCATCTGTAACCCACTGAATAAAAATACCCACAGGGGAATGTGTATTAAGCATCTATTCAGGTGAATATGATGAACAGCTAGAGTTATAAACTATTTAATTATGAAGAAGTCACAGGTTTTTGGATAACAATGTAAGAAAATTCTTTCCTCAGGCAAATCTTACTGCTCAGACTAAAGAGGGAGAAGTTACCTGCCTCTCAGCCCTGGGGTGGTTTTACAGAATATCAGAGAACCTTGTCAAAACTTGGAGGGATTTGTTATAGAAACCAGTCTTCACTTCTTCCCCTTCCTACCATATGTTTCATTCCCTGCTGGCTCAATTCTGAGAAAATTTCCCGTCTCTATATCCATGTGAAAGCTACAGCTACCTATTCAGGTGTTGCAGCTGTCATCAACAATATCCTGGTGATGGCATGAAATAGATTTTGCTTCAGAAACTATGAAAAGAAAGTCAATGTGCAGAAATGACACGCCATGAAATGATGAGGTACAACATCTGGCTCGGAAGTGAGTCAGACAGGTGCCATTAATGAGACAAGCAGGAAGCTCCTTTATTAAACAGCAAAGCTAAATTTCTAGGCTATTTTGGACTTTCTCTATACAGGCCTATTAATTCAGTCAAAATATCAGTACAGTGAATTTAACCAGATGTTTGGCTGAATTAGCTGAAATGGCTGGTTATTATAATATGGCAATTTTTATCCATGTAATTGCCCACAGACATTTCATAGCTGTAGGTCAAAAAAAAAAAAAATTATCAAGTCAAAATACTACAACACCTGTTTACACCTTTGAAAGCACTGGCTCACAAATAATCTCATGGAAACTTTAAATAAAATCCTTTTGTCAGGTTAATAATAAACCCACATGATAGATGAAAAAACAGACACTCCTGTCACACGACTTGCCCAAATTTACTAAAAGTCAGAGCCTGCACAGATCCAAAATTCTTCAAATCTAAGACCAAGGATCAAGCTCTGAGAGTTTTCAGGTTTTCAGGCTATAAGAGGAAACTTAAAAAAAATAAAAACAAATAAAAAATAATCGACACAAATCTAACCATGATAACATACGTGACCGAACAGGAAGGAATGCAGGAAAGAAAGAAAATATGACAAACACCTAGCCCTGGCTGCCAAGACTAGAACTTTGCTAGTTTTCAAACTGAATCCTAAGGTACTGGCTGGTATTATATAAACATCTGCAAATGATTCCCAGGCCCATCAGGAACTAGCTGTCAAAGTCACAGATGGAGGGCAGAGAACAGAAGAATGAAACCACCTTACGGCTATGCTGTGCTTTACACAGCTACATAGAGGAGACATATTTTCCTGCTACGTAAATACTGGCTAAGGAATATTGAGGCACAGGAATATTTTGGGAAAGAACATATGAAGTGTAGCTAAAAGGTCTTTCAGAACCTCAGCTACCACAATGCTTCCTGCTAGGGAGTGGAACTGAGGTCCAAAACAAGATACTCTATTGCATAAACAGATAACTTTGAAAACACAGTACATAGTTCATCATTTGATTATTCAGTTCAGCATCCAATGAGAAAGAATGTCTCTTAAATATAAAGAAGAACTTAATGCCCTATATAATTTAACCCCTAGATCCTCAGTCTAGAGGATCTAGATAAGAAAGATCTAGAGGATGAGATAAGAAAAAAATTGACAGTGAAAATAAAAGTGCCCTCTCCATTAAAATGGAGGAGGATAAAATTAGATGTGACATGATTCCTCTTCCTACACAATTACTTGCTATTCAGGACATTTTATTAAAACTGTGCTATGGGCTGGGCCCAGTGGTTCAAGCCTAGAGTCCTAGCACTCTAGGAGGCCTAGCACAGGGAGTTTGAGACAACCCTGAGTAAGATTAAGAATAAAAACTAGAAATGTATTTCTCTCCTAAAAATAGAAAATATAAGCCAAGTGTTGTGGCAAGTGCCTGAGGCACTCTCAGGAGGCTGAGGCAGGAGGATTGCTTGAATTCAGAAGATTGAGGTTGTTGACAATACAGCACTCTAGCCTGGAAAACAAAATGAGACTCTATCTCAAAAAACAAACAAAAAAAAAAACCTCTGCTATGGAATTATTGGCAGATTATAAATCCCTTTTAGGTATGACCATATAACTTCATTTCTTATTAGTTTTTGAATTTTATCAGTTTTCAGTATTGATTTTAAGGATGGAGAACTTGCTCAAAATATTATATATTCCCATATTAATATTTATTAATAGGATATATACACACATATGCATATACATATCTCCTAGCTTTAGGAAAAGCTAATTTAGTTGTTTACTATATATTCTAGCTTAAGAAAAAGGCAATGTAATAAAATTCAAATTAAGAAAACAAATGAATAAACAAAATGTGACATATATATACCATGCAATATTACTCAGCCTTAAATGAAAGGAAATCCTGTCACACACTACAACACAAATAAACCTGAGGGCATTATGTTAAGTGAAATGAATCACAAAAAGGCAAATATTTAGGATTCCACCTATATGCAATATCTAGAGAAGTCAAATAAGTAGAAACAGAATGTATAATGGCAGTTTCCAGGGAATGGAGGGAGGGAGGAAAGTGAAGCGGTTGTTCAGTAAGTACAGAGTTTTCTATTTGCAAAATACAAAAATTCTGGAGATCTATTTCACAACAATGTGAATATATGTAATACCTACTACACTATATGGTTAAAAATTAATTAATTAACTAATTAATTAATGAGAGAGAAGAGCAAGAGATCATATCAAATGCACTCTCTTCTCCCTTATCTTCTTAGGCCTAAACTTCAGGTGGGCTATGTGGTAGAGACACCCAAACTGGTTGTGGAGAGCAGGATTGCAGGGCAGGAGTCTTTCTCCTAGTCAGGCTATAAGCCTTTCAGAGAAACCCCACATGGTTCCTGTCCATCATGGCACTTGAGCAATAAAGAAGTAACTAAATGAGGTGCCTAACCAGATGGACCCAAATCCCCAGGGCCAGCATTTGACTAAAGTGGTCACAGAAGATAATTCAGGGTGCTGGCTGTCAAGTTCATGAAAGGTTCACCAAGGGCATGGGAGAGGTGACTGTTCAGCAAAGGACCATAAAGCAACTGGTAAGCCAGGGATCACAGCCAGATCCCAGAATTGTCTTACTGCCACTCTTAAGGTGTGGGCCAAGTTAGCAAAGAAGAACATTGTTCCCTCATAGTTCCTGGGACCAAGGGCACTTTAGGAGCTCCTTCAGCAAGAATCCACAGTACAGCACAAGGGCAGACATCACCCTCCCATTGCCAGAAGGATAATTGGCTTCTCCTCTCACCCAGATGCCACCTTGAGAAGGAGAGGAAAAGGAAGACACTTAAGGGGAAAGGTATTGCCATGCCTGAAGTTCATACAATTTACAGAGTCCTCTTTAGGAAAAAGTATACTAAATTATATATAATTTATTATAAGTGGAAAATTGCTAGGACCCCTCTCAGGCCTTAAAAGGGTCCCAGGAAAGTAAGGGACCCAACGTATAAGCGTCACATAAATTTATCTCTGGGAAGAGACTCTGAAAAACTGAGTAATTACTTAAAAGAGACCATTTTAAACCTACAGAGGTGAAGGTATGTGTCACTGGCATAGCCCGTGCCTTTTGCCATCAGTGGGAATGAGGTCTCCAAAGTACAGTAAAGTTGACTGCAGCAAGTAAAGTGAAAATCAGAGTCTTTGTGGGTAAATTCTTACCACCTGCTACATTTTCCATGTTCAGAGATCTAAATGTCACTTTGCAAATTGCTCAAAAAAGGAACAAGCTGCTAGAAGTCAGATTTTAGTGTTATTACTCTTATCAGTTTAACCTGATACATGCACTTAATAATGAAGGAGGTAAACTACTGGAAAACACACACACACACACACACACACATACAGTGAACTAGAGTAGTCAAATACCTACCCAATGGTGGTGGGTTCTCAGAGGGAACACAAGATACTCTCTTTTCCAACCATACAGTTGTGTGAGGATAATTTTTTTTTAAATATACACTTCAATCAAAAAAAATTTCATGAAAGATTGAAATCTCTTGAAGCCAGATATTACAGAGATTTGCAAAAATGTGAAACAATGCCACCCTGCTCACTAAATTTTTTGCTTTAAAAAATAATTACTGGATAATTTAGAGCCCTGCTTGGGGGGGGGGGGATGTAAGATCAGGGGTAGCAGTGCAAATAGGTATTGAGTCTGTGAGTGGACCTTAGTTCAGTCTCCGCTGCAACAGTAATCGCTTAGCAAAGAGTTCCAAGGGTAGTTGGCCAAGATGCCGAATATCAAAATCTTCAGTGGCAGTTCCCATCAGATTTATCCCAGAAAATTGCTGACCTCCTGGGCCTGGATCTAGGCAAGGTGGCGACTAAGAAATTCAACAACCATGGCTTGGCGCCACTAGCTCAGGGGTTAGGGCACCGGCCACATACACCGGGGCTGGTGGGGTGAACCTGGCCCGGGGCCAGCTAAACAACAATGACAACTACAACAAAAATATAACTGGGTGTTGTGGTAGGTGCCTATAGTCCCAGCTACTTGGGAGGCTGAGGAAAGAGAATCACTTAAGCCCAAGAGTTGGAGGTTGCTCTAAGCTGTGAAGCCACAGCACTCTACTGAGGGTGACATAGTGAGACTCTGTCTGGGAAAAAAAAAAAAAAAAAGAAATTTAGCAACCAGACCTGTATGGAAACTGGTGAAAGTGTATGTGGAGAGGATATCTACATTGTTCAGAATGGTTGTGGTGAAATCAGTGACAATTTGATGGGACTTTTGATCATGATTAATGCCTGTAAGATTGCTTTAGCCAGACAGGTTACTGCAGTTATCCCATGATTCCCTTATGCCCAGCAGGATAAGAAGATAAGAGCCGGGCTCCGATTTCAGCCAAACTTGTTGCAAATATGCTGTCTGTAGCAAGCACAGATCACATTATCACCATGGACCTATGTGCTTCTCAAATCCAGGGCTTTTTTGATATCCCAGTTGACAATCTGTATAAAGAACCAGCTGCCCTGAAGTGGATAAAGGAGAATATCTCTGAGTGGAGGGACTGCACTTTTGTTTCATCTGATTCTGGTGGAGCTAAGAGAGTGACCTCCATCACCAACCATTTGAATGTAGACTTTGCCTTGATTCACAAGGGATGGAAGAAGGCTTATGAAGTGGACCACATGGTACTAGTGGGAGTTGTGAAGGATCAGGTGGCCATCCTTGTTGAGGACATGGCTGACACTTGTAGCACAATCTGCCATGCAGCTAAACTTCTTCCTAGCTGGAGCTATCCGAGTTTATGCTATCTTGACTCATGGAATCTTTTCTGGTCCAGCAATTTCCTATATCAACAATTTCCCATATCAACAATGCATGCTTTGAAGCAGTAGTAGTCACCAATACCGTACCTCAGAAGGACGAGAGGAAGCATCGCTCCAAAACACAGGTGATCAACATCTCCATGATCCTTGCAGAAGCCATCAGGAAAACTCACAATGGGGAATCTGTTTCATACCCATTCAGCCATGTCCCTTTATAACATAATAACTTTTGAAGCATTTTAAAATCAAAGTCAACCCTATTCCCCCCAAATAAAACATAATTATTTTATATATATAAATGTATACCATATAAATTTATTAATGTGCTGCTTATGTTAATAATAATAAACTCATCACACATGATTTTTTAATAAATTAATAAATATGTTTACATTTTTCTAATTTCTAATACATACAACCCACATAATTCAAGGTTCTTCAAGGATCCTCAATAATTGTTAAGAGGGTAAAGGTTTTCTGAGACCAGAAGGTTTGAGAACTGTGGGTCTATGAGAACCAAAGCATGTGTTACAAAGCAGACTTTATTCCAGAGGAATCAGTAATAAAATACTGTTCCATTTTTACAGCATAGGGGATCCAGTTGAGATTAAAGAACAAATATATAACAAATATCATATTAACAATGGCTTTAGGCTTCAACTGCAAAGTGACTCAAGTCTTTCCTGACCATCTTGTTCAAAGAGTCCTTCTCCAGGGTATCTCTGACACTGTCTCTCTCTGCTCCCCCGCCCCCACTCTCTCCTTGCCTCATTTCCTTTAGAGCACTTTTTAAAAATCTTCAGTTATCTTCTTTATTTTTTTTTCTATGTGTTTGTTTTCTGTAGTTCCCACTTTTTTCTTGCTTATCATCTGTCTCTTCCCCTGAGCATCAGTTCCATGCAGACAAGGACCTACAATGTCTTGTTAAATGTTCTGTCTCTAGCACCCAGACAAAAGTCCCACACACAGTAAAAGCTTAATTAATATTGATTGATTGAATGAACTGACTAAATCTATGAAACACTTGCTTTCCTAGTTATAAAAATGAACATAATCTAGAAGTCTAGAAAACATTTAAAAATGTGATATTTGCTCTTCCTTTATGACATGCCAAATATTTCTTGACTATCAAACAAGCCACTGGAAAATCTTTCCTGCAAGATTTTCTTGTGGAGCACCATGGACTTACCCTCAGCCAAGTCTATCTAGACCTCAAACTAGGAAATATTTCCACTAGTGGAAGATGACACACAACTGCAGACCCCAAGGATATCTGCTAGAGTGTATCTAACACCAATAGAACCTGGTCACATTACTAGTCTCTGACCAGATTTGCTGCTGCTTTTTGACTTAATTTGTTCTCATGTCACTAGCTCAGCCTCAGATTGACCAGGATATCAAAAAGTTCCACATCTACATATATAATATATATAGGTAGTATACACACACAGTATATATGTGTATACACAAACATACACGTACATATGTACATGCATATACACATATTCATGCATATGGAGCTGACACTCCTTGATAAATAACTATTTCCACCAAAAAGATAAGTATGTGCTAGACAAAAGGCTTTAAGTGTTTTTACTCAAGCAAAGGACATTTATCATATTCTGCATTTACAAAGAACACGTTATGTATACAACTAGCATTCCCTTAAACAGAGGATCCAATCTTTGTCCACAAGTAGTTTAGGGACAGTGTTATTTATGTCATTAAATTATATCTGGGACAATGTCTGCATAGATCTAAACAGGGTAACTGCTACAAAGATGTGCTATAGTTATGCCAGTTAGTATATATCCTTTAACTGAGCTGGCTAACAATAGATCTTGCTTAAATCACTGAACTCTGTCATGGCGTTTCTATTTATAAAATATCGGTAATAATACCTGTCCTGGCAACTAGCCCTAAAAGGATAAAGGAGGTAAAGATAGAGGAGATTAGTGATGGCAAAGCTCTCTGTTTAGAAGGTGCTATTTAAGGCTTGGCACCAGGGGGCACAGTGGTTATGGCACCTGCCACATGCACCCAGGCTGGCAGGTTCCGGCCCAGGCCAGCTACACAAGACTGACAACTGCAACAAAAAAATAGCAGGACCTTGTGGGGGCGCCTGTAGTCCCAGGCTTGGGAGGCTGAGGCAAGAGAATTGCTTAAGCCCAAGAGTTTGAGGTTGCTGTGAGTTGTGACGCCATGGCACTCTACCAAGGGTGAGACTCTGTCTCAAAATAAAAAAGAAGAAGGTGCTATTTAAATCTCAAGTACAATTAGTAGGGCTTTCTGCAATTTCTCAGCTAATGGATTATGCGACACATAGGGACTAGAAGACATTTGATATTATTGGTAGTTTCCTTGGATTTTTTTTCTTACCTCTCCTATTTATTATTTATTAAAATTCTATCTCTGCTCTACCTAAAAAAAAAAAAAAAAAAAAGGAAAGCTTCTGTGTTTGGGCTGAATTTGCCAAGATCGCCTACCTAGACAGCTTAAAATGTACTACTTCTATGTATGTGTAAACTTGTTTGAGGTCTTAGGATTTAAAGCTATCTAGTAGATGATTTGTGAGTTACTCCTCTTTAAAAAAAAATATATATATTCCTTTTTGGTGTTTGATGTTTATGAAATAAAATAGGAAAGAAAATAATTTAAAATCCCCGCCTACACTAAAAATGCTTGCCTGGAAGACTAACATGAATATTAAAGGCTAAACTAGCAGAGTAGCATTAACTACTGACCATTTACACTTGGTTGGATGAAGGAGAGAGATCAGGAAGGTTCAGTAATGGAGGTACTTGCCATCAGGAGACAGAGATTAGGCAGGTGGAAGTGTTACAGTGGGGATAGGAAAGGTTTTTTTTGTTTGTTTGTTTGTTTGTAGTTTTTGGCCAGGGCTAGGTTTGAACCCACCACCTCTGGCATATGGGCCTGGCACCCTACCCCTTTGAGCCACAGGCACCACCCCATAGGAAAGGTTTTTAAAAGCCTGCTTCATAGCCCTGACACAGTGACGGCCTCAGTCCCAGCAGCCTCCACCATCAGCTTGCTCTCTGCTTAAAATCTCTTCTGGCTAAACCAATTCCATTTTGCATGTGACTTAGTCTTTTCCCTTTTGACACAAGTTATTTCAACACTGAATGGCAGGATGGAGCTTAATGCTGAAAAATAGACCTAAGATTTGAGAGGAAAATTGCTAGCAAGATACTTTATCTGGCCCCAATCTTTAACCCCATCACCTACAGGGTGCTGCTACTTGTGAAGCAACTACCCAGTGAGCAGGCTGCTGCTGGGCAGAACACGGAGAGAAAGGAACAGGTTGTCCCTGTTTGTTGCTGCTTGGTGTTGTTCCCAAATAAATAGATGCTAATTGAGAGGAAGTGTAGCTTCATATTTTGTGACACCTTGGGTATATGTTAGGAAGTCTCAGGAGAGCTGCCTTAAATTAAAGTTAATGTTAAACTCTGCTTAATTAGCAATGCTGTAGCGGATTTCACTTTCCCCTGTCAGGGGAAGAATGTGCTATGTTACAATCTTCCTGTTGCAAAATACTAAATTATATCATGGGGGTGAAGAAGTGATTTGAGAACTGAATGACTTGCTGGCAAGGGAGAATCAGACAGGATGGCACTTTGCTGATTAAGAGGAGTGGTTTGCTAACCAAATGGCAGAATGCAGAATGGAACAATGGAGAGAAACCTTAGAATGACATCATTACTCTGGAAACTATTATAAATCGACAGGGGTTGGGGAACCAATAAGCAACTCCCAGCAAAAAATGAGTCAGTCACTCCTGGACATTCTGTGATAAAAAGCATTAAGAATGCTTCAAGCTAAAACCCTTGAATTTCATATAATTCTTCTGTCTCTGATAGAAGTGTAAAAGAATAACAGAGATGGAAATAGCTCCTACTTTTGGCAGGTATCACCAATTAATCTCCCTTAATCTCATGCTCTGACACTTGCTTTTGCTTTGCTTTGTTTCCATTGACACATAAAACTCTGCAGCCTTTATTCCTTAGATCAAGTTCCTTCCTTGGGTGCCAGAGCAAAAGGTGGCATGCTTGCTGCCAATCTGTTGCTGACTTCATCTGCAGTGAACCGGGAAGCACAAGATTAGCTGTTTCTGGAAAGGTCACCACACAATAACTTCTGGCCATTGCATAAAATACAAGCAAGCTGGAGGAGTTTTAACAGGTTAACACCAACCAGTTGACCAGAGAAACAAATTCAAGCTGTGGTTATCCCACAAACGGTTTGCTAAGTGAACTGTCCTGCTCACAGTCTCAGGAGAAAAATTCTGAGGTTAATCAGTCTTCGGCTACCTAGCTCTGCCAAAGGGAACTATTGTCATCTCAGAATAAAGAGATGATTATTCGGCTCTCTGACGCGAGTCAAAACACACTTGCATCTCCTGCTCACAAGGAGCCTGCATAAAATGGGTACTGAGCTGGGAGAACAGGTGTGTTTGTGCTTGGGGAAAGCAGCTAGGGATATGAAAATGACTTAGCAGCTGGTGAAAAAGAAGATTGAAGTTGTGCCAGGCAGAGGGTGTTTTTTCCCTAATTATGCAAAAGCCTTCATTTCATTGATCATGTTGTTCTCTTCTTTCTCCGTCTAAATAACATGAAATCTATGTAACAACTCTTTTGGGAAAGACATTGCCAGGAATGCTTATTAATGGAATGAAGGTTAAGAAATAGTCTTTCGTGGAAAACCTTGCTGTTTTCTCAGGGTTTGTGAACCATAGTAAATTTAATTAGAAAAAGAAAAGATGTATTAAAATAAAATATAGTCATTCAACCTGGAAAAAACTGTCAATAAAAAGAGTAACCTCTGAAAATAAGACCCAGTAAACCGTAAAGGCTCTTTTGATATTTGCACTGTTATTCAACTGTTGGCATTCATTCATTCTCTCATTCGATAAAAATTTATCGAGCATGTATTTTATGCCAGGCACTGAGCTTCACTTTTAGAAGATAAGGATCAAAAATGCAATTTATGCCTTCTTCATTGGCTCACAATCTAGGGGTGAAAAAATGTTTTCACCCTAGCCCAGCTAAAATGTGGTTGGGGTAGCTGCTTAGATAGAACTTTATTCTAACTGTAAAGATTAGTCTGTCCTTGGGTGGTGCCAGTGGCTCAGTGGGTAGGGCACAGGCCCCATATACCTAGGGTGGCGGGTTCAAACCCATCCCCAGCCAAACTGCAACAAAAAATAGCCAAGCATTGTGGCGAGCGCCTGTAGTCCCAGCTACTGGGGAGGCTGAGGCAAGAGAATTACCTAAGCCCACAAGTTGGAGGTTGCTGTGAGATGTGATGTCACCACACTCCACCAAGGGCAATAAAATGAGACTCTGTCTCAAGAAAGAAAGAAAGGAAGATTAGTTTGTTTTTTCATTTCAGGTACAAATTCAATTTTTAAAAGTTGAATTCTTCTGATGACTGGTGAGAAACTTGCTAAATGATTTGAATTAAGGATTAGAACCTTGTTCATCCATATGTGACCACGTGACCCACAGGTCTATGTCACCCCCTTGGGCTGCTCTGTGATCCCATAGTGGTCCTACATGAATGTGTAACCCAGATTTGCCCATCTTTTCCAAACCCAAATGAAGTAAAAGAAAATAACAAAATCAGAAAACCTCTGACATTCACACAGAAAATAACAACTGCTTTAAAATGTGTTTGTGACATCACTGTCCTTTGCATCAGTTCTCTTTCATTTGAGGAAGCAACATGTGCCAAGCGACCAAGGAGTGAAGGGTACCTCCTGACTCTACAGCTTGTGGTTGTGAACCAACATTACACATCTCTTCAGACTGCCAGAAACTGTATCAGCAGTCCTCAGAGCTGGAAACAGCAGTCACAGAATGAGGTTCCATATCTCTCTGTGTCACTTACAAAATGTCAATCATTGTGTGGTCTCAGATACACTGACTTGCTCAGTGTTTGGTAACATTGCAATGACAATGTGTTTTAAATATATGCTGGAAGGACAATTTAAATACTTGACAGCAGTGAGAGTCAAGACAGACCATATTTTCTTTTCTGAATCTAGTATGCAAGAGAATCTGCACACACTGCCAGTGTCTCATTGTCATTTACATAGGCTTCAATTGTAAAAGCATTAGTTAAGCAGGCATTTTGCTGGTTGTTTTTACCTTGAGAGCCTAATACAGGGTGAAAGGGTTACAGCTGAAGAAAACAAAGTGCTAGAGCTTGAGGGACCAACCTAAAGGTTTCTTATTCTTTTTACTCACCCTCTGCATCACCTTTCTCCTTAAACTCCATTCTTACCCTCAGGATACTGTCCTGGAACTTGCATCCTTTAAAATGATTCATGCAACACTATAAAAATGGCCTGCCATTTTTATTAGGGGAAATGATCCGAGAGGAATATAAAAAAGGAAAAGACACGAAACACAGCATGACAGGATAATTTATTGAAATATTTAATGTGCTTTCTTCTCAAATTATTTTCCCTCTTCAGACCCTTTCCAGAAAAAGAGCCAAACCATTTGTACTCCTTTACTCCAGAATATGTTTTCTTCCTGCCCTTTTTTCCCAGAAATTATGAGCTCTTGAAAGTGTATGTTATGAGGATGATGAGAAACAAGTTGGCCTGACACACAGAGAGGTTTTCTCTTATCTAGAGAGTGAGGAGCCTGAAACCTGCATCCCCTCCGTTGGATAGCAGAGGGAGATGTCCATGGCCAATGTCATCACAAAAGAAGCATGGTGGGTAGAGGGTTACTTCAGGAGGACCACACTAGCTTAGACAAACAACATTTTTAAAGTAAACATATTGCTCCTAGATGAAGAATGCTGCTTCTGTGTTAACCAGTCTGGACTCTTCAGAGACGCAGCCAAGAAATCAGCTGAACCAATTGCCAACCTCTAAAGACAAAGACAAAACAGCCGGCAATCTTGGTTTGCCTCACAAAGCTGGCTCCCCTGGGTCCTACCTCTAAACACCCCTTAACTTCTTTTATTACTTTGTGTGTCCCTAGGTCCTCTCCTTATGCAAACTGCAATCCAGTTCATTCAAATCACCATTTGCAACTTAACCCAACAGTATGTCACCCAAGTCCTCCTTCTGAAAGAGGCTTGCTCAAAACGACACCAAAATCTTTCTAACCCAAATAACTCCCCCATATCCCTAAACGTGTTCACACCACCATCCAGCAGGAAGCAGTTTTGAGAGATTTCTGTGCCCCTGTTGTCTAAAATAAAAGTGCGGATTTGTAGAAAAGGAATTCTCATAACCTTCACAGGAGTGCAGCCATTTTAGAAAACAAGCAAACCCCTACCCAGATTCCTGAAGTGCCTCAAGGCCAGAGTTCCTAGAAATACCCTACCCATATCCTAGCAGGTTCTAGGGATATGCCCATAATCCTGACCCCTCTCCCAACTGAAGATGAGCCCTGGGGCAGTAGGCCACTCCAGTCCCTTCCTCCTTCCAACTTTACTGATAAGCTAATAAAAGTGGGAGCTGAGCTGGCACATGATCAGTCTCCATGCTGCGTTTCCCCTCTATTAAGGTCTTCCTCTGTCCCCGGAAAAAGTAAATAAACAAAAGTAAACACTGGACCATACTGGCTCTGCTCTGATTTTCTAGACAAAATTTAGACGTCTAGAAGGAAGAAAAAGGAAAACAACAGGACAAAGATTGGATTTCCTGCTAGCTCAGTAACTTATAGAAAATAAAGTAATATGTCATTTCTTATTCACACAAGTTTGTGATTCCAAATATAAAAAAAAAGTAGATTAACCACATTTGTTAGCAATTTCTCTGCTTGAAAAAGGTGTCTTTTTCTCCCGGGGAATGTGTGGCTGCTTTTATTTCTTTCTTGGCTGCACTTTGTAGGGCAGCGTTGACTTCTAGCATCTGTTATTGGGTCTTGATTCTATTTCACAATTTTTAGTAAAAAACCAAAAACTGTGAAGACTATGAGATTGTCACCCCATTGATTAGTTGGCCTGACACTGTTTTATGGATGCTGGCTGATGACTCAAGACTTTTGGGTCAAGGTCAAAAGCCTTTATTACTAGTGGCACAGAAAGTAAAATGAGTAGCATATTTTGTGTCAGTTCCTCCCTGTCTGCAAGTCCCACAAAGGCAACATAGATGGGCTCAGAAGGATTCCTACACATGCATTGGGTTGCATTTCAAAAAATTGGCCCTCAGCTTAAGGAATCTGAATCTTTTTTACTGGACAGCAAAAATACATGGCCTTTGCTACAGAGAGAGACACTATCTCTATTTTCAAAGGCAGTTTGCTGTCCTAACTTAATTGAAAAAGCATTCTAGGACAAAGTATAGTTCACATCTCTGCTCCTAAGACGGCAAAAATGTGGGAGATCCATGGAAAATTGTTCTCAGCAGTGCTAAGCCCGCTGTAACACTTATAAAGCTAAAGAAGCATGGCTTCAATTCTCCAAGAATTCAGTAAAAGAGATCAATTAGCTGATGTGGAACTACAAGCAAGGAACCCTACTTTGCAGTGCTTCTCTTTCTGTGATTATAAAACAGGAATGATATCTGCCCACTCACTGCTTATTTTGAGAATAAAGGGAAAAGAACAGTCTGACAAATGCCTTGAGTTTCATGATGGACGCTCCAAAATAGAAAAACACCATATAAAAACATACTGGGTTCTAAACACATGTTTATTATCTGATGCCATTGAGGCAAATGTAATAAACACAGAGATTTTATTCTGATAAGGTGAAAATACCGATTTCTTTTTGTAAATGCTGAACACGAACTTAAGCCATTAATTTCATGACTAAAGACTTGTTCTTGTTCTAGATATGATTAAACACTTGTTCTTCTTGAAATCACTGTTTAGATTTCTTAAGAAATTAATAGGCTTGCTGTCTCCTCATCATAAAAACTTGTCACTGGAAAAGAGTATTAATCTGTGATCCTTGAGTCCTTCTTACAATATCTTCTGCAGATCCCTCATCATCTCAAAAGCTAACAAGCCATCCACCTTTCTGTCTTCCAGCTCAGAAGAAGGAGCCCTCCTCTTCATTTTCTCACTCTTAACTTCCTCTTTGCTGCCTGGTAAGTTCTGGAATAAAGTCAAACTTGTCTTCTTTTAAAGACAGAAGAATCATTAGATTATACAAGCTGCCTTTAAAAGTTTACCTAAATTCAAGCAAAAATCCTCCAGCATTCTATACTTAATTCCACTAGTAATTGTGCTCGAAGATACCCTAAAATTTGTCTGAGACAGTATCTATCAACCTGTGTTCTTTAACACCCCCATGAGAATGCCCAGGCCCACACCCCAGACCTAGCTCATCAGAACAACTGAGGATAGACTCCAAAAATATGCATTATAACAAGCACCACAGGTGATTCTGAAAGGCACTAAGGTTTGAGAATTTCTCTGAAATAATTACCAGAATTTCAGTGATTATGTTTATCTTATAAATTGGATACTAAAAGACTCAAGCATAGGCCATTCATTGAAAGATAAAGAAAGCAAGAGGCAAAAACATTTTTAAATGAAACAGGATGACTTCTAAAGACCAAGCGTATCTTAATGATAAACATAAATAGCCTGACTTCCTTTACTAAAAGGCAAAAAGTCTAAAAGAATTAAATATCCAACAAAAATAAAGTACAATCAACTCAATGTAATATTTTGCAGTTGTATAATCATTATGAAACCTATAAAGCAATATAAAACTGTGCATGAGAAAAAAACAAAAATGTAATAATTCCTGGGAGATCTTACTTTTAACAAGAACCTGGCACCTCCTTCCCCTTCTCTCCACTGTCACTGTGTGAATGTGAGGTTTGCTCCCCTTCACTTTCCTCCCTGAACCCCTCACCAGAAATGGATGTTGACACCATGCTTCTTGTACAGCCTGAGAACTATGAGTAGAATAAATCTCTTTTCTTTATAAATGATGCAGGGTCAGGTATTTCTTTCTGGAATTACGAAACAAGAGAATAAGTGAAGGTGACTAATTTTATTTACGTTGATTTCTACTACAGCCTGGATTTCACTTTAATACACCATGATCTTTTCATTTCCCATCACCTTTCCACTAAACTCAGCCACTTTTCATTAAGACTTTTAAACTCACTTCTTAGACTAGAAATAGTATGCTCTCCATCTTCTCCTTTCTCCCCTAATGGCTTCAGAAGATACATTTTCTATCTGCAGAAACCCACAGGTCATCTGGTCAAATTTAGAATTCATAATAAGTTTTGCTATGTAAAAGCCACTGATTGACCCACCAGAATTAGACATATTTGGTTTTTATTAAGTTGTTCTTCAAGAGAGAATTTTTTCCATCTACTTACAAGTTGTAAACAGATGACATAAAGAATGTCAAGATGAAATACTCTTCTTAAACCAACTCTTTATTTCATAAGCAGCCTGCTCCTGTGTCACAGACACCAGAAAATGTCCAGGAGGCACACTACACAAAAGCTCAGATGAGAGGTTAAGAAGTAGCTAACATCTGTCCAGAACTGTGCTCACCAGATCCATCCTTCTGTTGATGTAAAGTCTGGAAGGGAGTGTACGTTCCCTTGTTGAGAGAAGAAATCTGCAGTATGATTGTCTCTTTTGAAAACTCCTTTATTACATGATTTTCACACACACACACATACCCAAAAAATGCTTCTATATACCAGATAACCTATGAATACAGAATGGTTCCCATTTTTAGCGCTTTCTTGACTGCACTAAGGAAACAAAAAAGCTGCGTCAGATTCTGCCAAGACCACTACTAGTGCTCAACTTCTTCAGTGCACAGAAACTCCTGAACAGTATGTGGCTTATATTCCCCTGACTTAAAGAGAATGATCTTCAACTCTGTTCTATCCAAGCACAGTTCCAGGGAAGATAATAACGCTGGTGTCTCTGGAAATGGCAAAGCCCCTTCAGGATGTGGAGTAAAAGATGTGAGCTGGCACTATGTAGCAACAATAAGTCTTCTCTCTGAGCTTTACACAATATCAGAGCTGATACACAATATCTGTGTATCAGAGCTAATACACAATACCTAGGACAGTTGTGTATCTAATGAATATAAATATTATCACCATCTTGTTTCTCTCATGTAATCTCTGAGTAAAGAAGAAATCTGTCAAACCCTAAATTAGACATGGGAAGAACCTAAAGTAGTGTACCAGGTAATTTTCACATTCATTACAAAACCATATTTTCCACTTAGCTAATCCTTACCCAGATTGATTTTCACACCATGCTTAGTATTGAAACCATAACTTGTGACAGTCATGTGCTCATTAAGCTGTCCCAAGCAACCACAAGAGTGTTTCTATCACTGAACCCATATTACAATGGTTCCCAATTCCTTAATCAATGATAATTTTTATAAAATTGCCCCATTTTTTAGCACTCTCTTTAGTTCAGACCCAGTAAAAATACAGCTTAAATTTTATTTATTTAATATTTAGTGTCCATTTTGGGCAGTTGCCATCAAAAATATTTTCCTCTGAGCTCAGCCTTAGGGACTCAAGCAATCTTAAATACATCAAATTACATGGAAGAGAAAGCCCATGACTGAATCTTTGAGAATGGTTTGTTTTATTCAATCCTATCTGTAATTCTGAAATACAGAGGGTCTCAGGAATCCATGTTAACTACTAAAGCTTGAATTTATCTCTGAATTAGAGTGTAGTAGCTCTACCGGTGGAAAGATTTCTTTCTTATGGCTGACACTTCCACAACTAAAGATAATTAACAGGAGAAAATCATACAAATGTATTTAATAAAAGTGTTATGTGACACCAGAGCCTTTGGAAATAAAGATGGAATGACCTAGGGAACACTGTATTTTTACTGACAGTCATGCAGAAATAAGACTGGAGAACAGTCTTATGATCTAATGGTAAGAAACTGGGGGGAACTCAGCATGGCCTATCTGTTCAAATTCTTCATGGCCTGTGTGACATTCCTCCCCTTCAGGTATGTAACAAGACACTAGACACCAGTCATGTGAGAGTCTTATGATCTACTAAGACTATGATGGGGTGTAGGTCTGAGAAATCTTTTATGGCCAGCTCAGAGGTCAGAAAGGCAGGATTAAGTCATACAATGACCTTATTGTTTTGGCTGTTTTCTCCGTTTCTAAGTTACTGTAATGTGAAATATCACTTTCTGAGCCCCAACAGATTCTACAATTCTAATCCAACTCCAGCTAAGTATAACCCCTATCAAGTATCAAATGCCATGCAGTCTTCAAAACCTCCCGCACACCTCCAGACCTGGGCCAACATGACTCTCCACCTGTACTTGCACAGACTACAGGCTAGGACCAGTAGCTAAGAGAGTCTGAGAGTACAGCAGGCATTTGCCTCTTTGGATCCATGGGGAGGAGGAGCATATCACAGGATGGGAATAGTCAAAGAAGTACCAAAAAGAGTAGGATGGGAGGTGAGAAGTGAGAGGAGGCAGAGACCAAGGTCCCCTGCTGTGAAATAAGACACAACTGTATACATCTACCTAGTATGTGCTTCATAGGCAACTCGTGTTCATTCTTAAAGAAATAATTGGCAGCCATCTGATGTGTGTAAGACAGTGTAAGACCTGTCTTAATGGATATAAAGAAACACGCCATAGCAGGTCCCTCTGTCCTGCGGAGAATGCTGCATGTTGCCATAGAGAGATCGAGAGCTGAAGACAGACACTCCAGAACTCAAACCATGGATCTGCTACTTACTATCTACATCCAAGTTACTTGGTCTCTGAGCCTATATCCTCTGAAAAACATTCAGTTCACCCAGTAGTTGTGAAAATGAAATGAGAAAGCCTAGCCTGGCCAAGAATAGGAACACAATAAAAGTTAACTTCTTGGTCCTTTCCTTCATAGGACTATGCAAACTAGGTGTTAAGGCAATAAAAAGATTCTCCAAGATTAGCCTTTTGTGGAGTTGCTCCACTTCAAGGCAGTCTAATTAACACCCATTCTTCACCTTTGCCCACCACACATAGGGGCATTCATCATCACATTCATCAGATTCAACAATGGTTAATCATTAGCAGGAGGTTGCAGAGCACATCCAGGCCTCTTAACCCCAGTTAATACTTCTGAATATTTGTTTGGTTGTGATAGAAAATTTAAATAAAATGAAAATGATACTTGTTAGATTTTTTTTTTTTTTTTTTTGAGACAGAGTCTCACTCTGCAACCCTAGCTAGCATGCAGTGGCAACATCAGAGGTGATTTCTATCTCCAACTCCTGAGCCCAAGCCTTCCCAGCAGCTGGGACCATAGGCGCTCTGCTAAGTTTTTCTATTTTTCCTCTTGCTCAAGCTGGTCTTGAACTTCTGACCCTACGGGATCCTCCCACCTTGGCCTCCCAGAGTGACAGAATTACAGGCATGAGCCACTAAGGCATGACCAATACTTGGAGTTTTAAATGTATATATAAACCTTCAAATTCATGCTCCTCCTCATTCTTTTAAATTCTAACACAATAAAAAAATTTCTAAAATGCTTTCTCTGGTTTTCATATTAACTTACGTAGCATATATTTATGCTGTAGTATAGCTGCCTTTTTGTTGACTGTAAATACTTTTTTCTCCTTTGGGTTTTGAAAGAAATAGAATGTCAGAGTTTGCAATGCTGACTATATATAAAAATCAACTAAGGAAAATTTAAAAATATTGATGCTGGGAACAGATCTCAAACCAATTAAATCAGAATCTCTGGAACCAGGCACTGGTGGGTTTCTAAAGCTCCCCAGGTGATTTTAACAAGCAGTCTGAGGGATGCAGAATGAGGGAGACCTGAAGACTTTTGTCTCCTCTTATTTATTGTTCTTCAGTCCTAGATCCCATGGATTAATCTCTGATTGCCAACTCCAGCCAAGACAGTGAGTGCATGAGATTATAAAAGACCCACTGTAAGGACAGTCTTTATAGTCAAATGATAGAGAAATTATTAACCCATAGTTTTCAGTTAAGACTAAAATCAATCTTTCTCTCTGCCTGCTTCCTTTCTCTTGCCATTGCTAGTAGTCCCCCCACTTTCACACCTGCATTTTTGTTTCCACCATCCACTGAGAAGGCTAGAAGACAAAAGGAAATGTAAATTCTTTCTCTTCACATTTCATTAGCTGTCTTTCAGAATTTGTTCCTCCTGAGTGTACCAGACAAACAATGGGGATATGAACAGCAAGTCTCAGGATTGGAAACACCTGTTTTAAATCTTGCGAGGGAGGTGGGGGTGGGGGGTGGGGGTGGAATACAACATTCACATTCACAATACCTTGTGAAATTGGCTGGAATCACCTTTCTTCTTCCTCCCCCTAAAAATCACCACAGGCATTCTCCCTTTCTTTCTTTGGGGTGCCACACTGTCTCCCTGATCCCCTCTTTCTCCATTCTCTTCCCCTCCCTCCTTCTAAAAGAAATAAAAGTTTGTATTTTTATATCCTAATCTTGGTCTAGAGTCTAGAGAAATTCTTTTCTCATCTTGCACCCAGTACCTTCTGAGCTTTCCACCTCAATGGCCACTTTTCCCAGGAAGGAGCCTTATCAGTTTGCTGTGAGTATTTAAGCACACCCTGGCAGCATTTTCTATGAAGCAGTCATTCTTCTCAACCCCTGGGGTATTTGGCCTGACTGCTGTCCTGGCTGTACTGGGCTCCTTTCCTAATCATGCCCTGCAGTTGTTCCATTGTGTGGTCATAATAGATTTTACTCAGTCTGCTAGTGCTCTATGCCCTGGTTTTCCTCCACAAAGCAAACAAGGGTACCTAAGAATCACCTGAGGGTATTGTTAAAATGCAGATCTGGTACAGAGAAACACAGAGAATGGGGTCCTAAGATTCTGCATTTTTTTTCTTTTTTTAGATAAGCATCTCTGTCACCCTAGGTAGAGGGTTGTGAAGTCACAGCAACACAGCAACCTCAAACTCTTGGGCTCAAGCAATCCTCTTGCCTCAGCCTCCCAAGTAGTTGGGACTACAATAGTCTGCCGCAACACTGAGCTGTTTTTTAGAGACAGGGTCTCACTCTTGCTAAGGTTAGTTTCCAACTCCTGAGCTCAGGGGATACACCCACCTCAGCCTCCCAGAGTGCTAGGATTATAGGAGTGAGCCACCACGCATGGCAGAGATTCTAGATTTCTAACAACTAACCAGCTGATGTTGACATTGCCAGCCTGCCAACCACACTGGAATGGCAATGACATAGGCAGCCTTTTTCACCTCTAATTCTAGGAAAGAATATACTTCAATTGTTTGAGACCTTTTTTCCCTTCTGAGGCATTCTTTGTTTGCCATTTCTCATATATTTGATGTTGAGTCTTTGGGTGGAAATGCATCCCACAGAAAGCACAATCCATTTTATGATAACCTACTTTTATATTCAGTTCATAGGGAAAGGCATCAGGTATAAAGCAGGGGTGTCCAAATGTTGCAGGATGACTAGGCTCAATGGAACAAATTATCATCCAGACACTGTGTTTAAAAGAGGAAGGGCTCTATTTCAGCCTGTGGAGCCAAGGCATAGAAGAATTCAAAATGGCCCCACTCCCTGACTGGCTTGGTTTTCTCTTTTTTATCCCCAGTCAAAAAGTATAGGCCCACAGGTATTTTTCTCATTGGTCAATTTGAATCAAGCTGGAGAAGGTGACTCCAGTTTTTACAGAACCATAGTCTGAAGCAAGCATGAGTTTCCAGTTCCTAGGAAGTTAAGTTGCTACAAATTCCTAAGAGCTAATTTACCACAGGGATGACCTCGCAGGTGTATCCTTGGGGTCTCCTTGAGAAAACCTCTTACTTTTTCTGGGTATCCTCTCTCACTTTTCTTTCTTTTTTTTCCTCTCTGCTATACATTGGAAGAAAAATTGTCTTGGGCTACACATTTAACACACAAATTCCAAGAAAAGCTGATGCCACAGATAAGCAGAAAAAGTCCTCACAAAATCAGCATATGGCCGGCTTGCTGTAGGTTCGACATTTCTGGTATAAAGGAAGTCTTTTCTTTGTAAGCTGATAAGTGTGATCTAGAGCTATATGTTCTGAGTGTCAAATGAGAATATTAACTTGGTATGACAAATAGATGGTCACCACAAAACAGTGAATGAACTACCCAATATCCAAAACTGGCACCTCTAACATGGATATAACAAGAGTTCAGAGGAAGAAATAATAAGTTCCCAATAGCAGCATTTTCTGAATAGAAATTATTTTGAGTCAGTCTAAACCAGACAATGTAGTATCAGCTCTTCCTTTGTGATGCCAGCCTGCCAGTGACAAGAAAGTATTATGATATGTCTAAGTGTTTGCACACTTGAAATAATAACATTAAATATTCATTTTACCTATAACTACACAATTATGATTTGTGCTTTATCAATACTTAACATGAAATATTTTCTTTTCTTCTACCTGACTTACTATTACTAATAACCAAACAACATCAATTTCAAATTCTGCTTAGAAGTCATCCATAGAAATCTACATGTAATGTTTATGATGGGCTCAGCACCTGGGTCTGGACTTTGACGTCTCCTCTGCCCCACCCTCTGTTTGCCACCATTCAGAGAACATAGTCCTTGATAATTAGGTTTCCTATTTCTTTGCTGCTTGGTATATTACCGCATAGTGTGTGACTTAAGTCAGAACTTCTAAAATGTTTAGATTTTAGGAACCAGTACTATTTTCAGAAACATTCTAGAGACGAATATAAAACTGTTATTCTTTAATTAGCTAAGCAAAGCTATAAAAACAAATAACTACCATCCATTAACACTTTTGCTTTATTTTTTAAAAGTACATATTAATACCAAAGAATAAAGTGGGAAGGAACTAACCTCAGAATTTAAAAAAAAAAAAGTTCTTTAAATGAGAATAAATTTAGCTTTACAGGAAAAATCACTACATTATCTTTGTTCTCATTTCATGTGGTCTGATAAAAATTTCCTCATAGACAATAGCCCATATTCTGTCCTTTGGGCACTATTAGCTTAATTAAAAGGAGGAACTTTTAATAGCAGGTAGTATTTTCTTCATCCACAACAAAGATTAGGGTCTTTTCCTAGAGAATGAATTGGCTCTTTCTGAATCAGGTTTGAAAAGCAAGACATACCTAGGTCACTCCCGTGCCTGTCATTCTTTTTTCGTGTCGTATGCACCAGACATCTAGCTGTCCCTGGAAGGCTGGTGTCTATAGCTACTTGTCCATCCCAGCTTCCTTCTCCTACCTTCTGGTCTGTGTTAATAGGTTCTATCTCTTTGGAATTATAGCAATCTTCTTCCCTATCTACTGAGGAAATGCCAAGGTCTGGACCAAAAGATTTTATTGTGTTTTTCAGTTTATCCTTTGAATCTCTGATTTCCACCAAGTTGTCACAGACTGCTTTATATGTTGTAGGCTGCTCTTAAATGCATTTAAGGCTGCATTTAAGAGCAGCCCACACAGTGTAAGTACCTAGAAGTAAAACAAGTTTCTGAGACTCTGTCAGAATTTAATTCTACCATCACTTTTGTGTTGACGTTGTAGAGAAGGCAAAACTATGTTACTATGTTTTTTCTCATGCTTCAAGACTGTCTTCAATGACAGTAAAGATGAAGCCAAAGAAAAAGCTTTTGGTATTAGAGATATATTCACTTCTGAAATCTTTGCTAAGAGACAAGCTATGAAAGCAGTGGCAGGGTCCTTCCTGCTGAGTCATAGCAATGAGATGAATCACACAATCAAGCAAATTCAAGATCACAGACAACAGAACACAAGCAAAGGAAGAGCAGGAATCAGGCCCAGATTATAAATTTAGGCTCAGAAACACAATTACTGGAATCAGGAGTACATCAGAAATAGCACAGAAAAGGCTCATTGAGTCTGATGATTATGCCAAAATTAGGAACACAGTAGATCAGAATCATTGTTTGAGGATCAGGAACAGAGAAGACCAGAGATAGATGGATGTGAAGTGAAGCACCTTGATTCATGCTTTCTGGGCAAAAAGGCCTAAGATACTTTAAATATATCTCTAGGAAATCTCCTTTATCAGACTTACCCTGTAAAATAACTTCTATTTGCCCAAGTCTATTCATCTGACTGTCTGGGAACCACCCTGATAGAATGATGAAAGTCTCTCAGACTAATTCTGAACACAAAACTGGTTCAACAATACTGACTGAAACAATAGTTTGAGAAAACAAATCCATAAATCAAACCATCTTGTTCTGTTTATAGATATAGACTAAATCTAAATTTTAAGTTCACATGGTCTTAGCAGTAAAATTACTGATGTGTATAGCAATATAGGCTTTCTCCTGTTGCTTCTGATTTCCAGAAGCCCTAGAACAGAGAACAGTATTAAGAACATACATTATCTATAAGTTATCTAAGAGGCCACCCAAAATGCTGATCTAGAAATTTGCCCCGGCCTGCAGGGCTAATTCAACAGGGACCTAGGGTAGGGTGTGAGGGAGTGAAAAAGACAAGAGACACAAGGAACGAGAGCAAGACAGGATTCTGATCAAGCTCTGAAACACTTTATTTTTTAACAGCTATTTAAGCACAAGCAGAGAAGGAAGTGTGCTGGAGGCTACAAGAGGGTGGGGATACCCAGTAGCAGGTGTGGCAATCTTAGTTCCTGGAACCAATGGTCAGAATGTCACTCCTGCCCACAACTATTCTCTTGCTGTAATTTTGCATGATAAGCTTCCTCTTAGGTTTTGGCCCCTGGCATCTCCTCCCTTTTTACATTTTTTGAGTGAGGTGGCTTAGGTGGGAACAAGGAATGAACGACTCATCTATGGATGAGTGGGCATTGACCTATGGGGGGAAGTATTGACCTGATTCCTCCCGCGGGACTCAATCTTCCTGCATTCTAGGTGGTTCTTGGTGTCTTTTGGGGAGGAGAGGCAGAGCCTTTTAATGGTGTGGTCCCATAGTGGACGAGTCGAGGATTGACACCAACCTCTATGCAAATCAGGTTTACTTCCAAGGGGACTCAGAGTGGACAATAGTGTCCTCCCTTTGCAGTGCTTTGCCTCGCACCCCATATAGGTACCCACGTTGTCTTCGCATTGGGTCAAACCAACATGCATAGATCTGAGTTCTATGCAGCTCCCAAAGGAGGTCCATCGTTCTCAGGTTCTGCCAGGCCTCTATCAGCCAAGTTGAGTCTGTGATAATGTATTTGCAAGGGTTTCGATGCCAAGGAGTCAATCTGTTTTTTTTTATAAAATCAGTTAAGCATAAAAGGTCCTAAGGTGATTAGTAGCAAGAGACTAATCAAAGGTCCTACAAGGGGCATTAATAAAGAAAACATGGAGGATTTCCACCAATCATCAGCGGCAGCGGAAAATTTTTGTTTTTGCAAATCAACGCTAAGCTTATGTAATCTTTCAACTTGGGTTTCTACAACACCAGATTTATTAACATAAAGACAACACTCTTCCCCTAAAAATAGGCATGTACCACCTTTCTCAGCTGTTAAAAGATCTAGAGCTCGTCGATTTTGTAGAGCTACCTGAGCAAGGGAGGTAATTTGTCGTTGTAAAGAAGCTAAAGACTCAGCCGAGGCCTCTACAGCTAGTTGAAACTGTTGAGAAAGTTTAGCTGTGGTGAGAAGGGAATGACCTAATGCTCCCCCTGCCAGGCCGGCAGGCACAACAGAGGTTGCGAGGGAAACACCAGCTACTAAGAGCAGAAAAACAGCCCATTTTGCTCTGAGGGGTGGTGGATTAGCCATCCTTAAGTACTCAGCTGGGGCACAGAGGGTAAGTTGGGGTATTAGGGTGACAGGAAGGCATAATAGTTTCTCATCTATATGGGTTGTAAATTTTTTGGAAAGGGTACTGTTGCACCAGAAGAAAAAACCTTCGGGGGCAAAGAGGTTGTTATTGGGAAAAGAGGTCACATTACAAAGGTGAGTAGTGGCATTAGAGTAGCAAAAATCAAATTGCTCTTGCTCGTGGATAAAGAATAATGAAACACCAAAAATAGGCGAAAATGTTTCTACAGTTGTATCTTTAGTGCAGTTGAGCGGGGTAGGATATGGAGCTGCTACCAAAGGGGGACGTCCTAAGGCAGCACAAAGAAAACATGCGGAAACATTACCAAGGCCAGTAATGTTGGCAATCAAAAGGCCTTCTCTACTAGTTGTAAGGCATTCATGGCTGCAGGGGTCAAGGAGCGAAGGGAAGACAGATTAGGATCTCCCTTAAGAATATCGAAAAATGGCTTAAGTTCCCCAGTAGTGAGCTTAAGATAGGGTCTGATCTAATTAATGTCGCCTAATAATTTCTGGAAATCATTAAGGGTCTTAAGGTGGCTTGTCTGGAGTTGAAGTTTTTGAGTTACAATTTTTTGTTGGGAAAGCTCAAATCCTAAATAAAAATAAGGATCATGTAATTGAATTTTATCAGGAGCGATCTGAAGTCCTTTATCTGCCAGTTTTTGTGATAATTCCTGGCAGCAGTAAAGTAGCTGGGGACCCTCCGGGCCGGCGAGAAGAATGTCATCCATATAATGGATGATGTAAATAGAGGGCCAGAGGTCACGAAAGGGACTTGTGCCACAAATTTTTGGCATAATGTTGGACTATTGGCCATGCCTTGGGGTAAAACCCACCACTGAAAGCAGGACATAGGTCCTTTGAAATTAGTAACTGGTAAACTGAAGGCCAATCTTTGTCTATCTTCAGGGTATAAAGGAATGGTGAAAAAGCAATCCTTAAGGTCTATTACTATCTTAAAGTAGCCAGTAGGAATGGCTACAGGAGTGGGTAAACCGGGTTGTAAAGCTCCCATGATAAACATAGTTTTATTGGTTTCTCTTAAATCTTGCAATAGTCTCCATTTGCCAGATTTTTTCTTAATAACAAAAATAGGCATATTCCAGGAAGAGGTGGTAGGTTCAATATGGCCGGCATTGAGCTGCTCCTGTACTAACACTTTTGCAGCGGCCAATTTTTGTAAGGTTAATGGACATTGGTCAACCCACACAGGCTTATCTGTTTTCCAGGAAATTTTGTCCGCATGGGATACAGGAATGTCAATGGCCACTAGGGTAAATTTTTCACGCCAATTCCCAAACGATTGAATTTTTCAGTTATTGGAATAGGGTCTTTAATTCCCTGTGAAAATTTTCCCAGGCCT
>CAUYPK010035946.1:0-17376 GCA_963574355.1 Loris lydekkerianus | reverse complement strand
AGTTTGACCACAGCAACACGTCCTCATTCTCAGACAACACCTCGAGACTGTCCCAACACGACACAGTGATGCTCCACCTGAGAGGTTCTGGGGCCATCGCTCAACGTTAACACTTGATGCCGTTTCTTTTGATATTTATTTCCAGATTGCGGGGGCAGCAGAAGTGCCCTCTTTATAGGGACTGATTTGGCTGGTGGGACAGAGGGAGGAGGGATGGGACACTCAACTTTTTTTTTCCATTTCTTCAGAGGGAAACTCAGATGTCCAAAAATTTTTAAATGAACGCATTAAGAGGTATATTTGGGCAAATGGCCCGTAGTGGTTTTTTTCCCCCAGAAAGGAGGAAGGAACAGCGGGTAGGTAATATCTAGAAGGCAGGGGGTCCTGTGTGGTGAGACCAAGAGCAAATCTAGCTGTGTTAGTGCCATTGGAATAATAAATTTGATACGGTGGTGACTTCATTCTGCCTAATTCTTGTGGCATCTTTGTAGGGGAGCAGGGCCCCCACAATCCACTATCAAGGCTTCCGTGCTATGCCAGGACCAGAGATCAATGCAGCCTAGAACGGTTGCTCAGGTGCCTGAGACACAAGGGGCAGAGGCTGTTTGAGTAGTGGGTGCTTGCCCAGTGGAACTCAGTGGGGTGGTGGAGGTGGCACTGCTGAGGACAAGAAGTAGGACAAGTGCACCAACTGAAGTTTTAAAATACTTCAGGTTGGGCTTGGCGCCTGTGGCTCAAGAGTCTAAGGGGCCAGCCACATACACCTGAGCTGGTGGGTTCAAATCCAGCCCGGGCCCTCCAAACAACGGCTGCAACCAAAAAATAGGCATTGTGGTGGGTGCCTGTAGTCCCAGCTACTTGAGAGGCAGAGGCAGGAGAATCTCTTGAGCCCAGGAGTTGGAGATTGCTGTGAGCTGTGATGCCACAGTACTCTACCTGGGGCAACAGCTTGAGGCTCTTGTCTCTAAATAAAATAAAAATTTCAGGTTGGGCACAGTCGCTCACACCTGTAATCCTAGCATTTTGGGAGTGGAGGTAAGGCTCTCTTGACCCCAAGAGTTTGAGGTAGTTGTTATGCCACAGTCCTCTTAAGGTGGCAGAGTAAGACTAATAAAAAAAAAAGTGGTGGGAGATGGTCAGGCCTTGTGGCTCAAGCCTGTAATCCTAGCACTTTGGGGGGCCAAGGTGGGGTGGATTGCCTAAGTTAGGGAGTTTTGACACCAGTCTCAAAAAACAGCTGGGTGTTGTGGGTACCTGTACTCCCAGCTACTTGTGGAGGCTAAGGATCACTTAAACCCAGTACCTTGAGGTTGCCATGAACTACAATGCCAAGGCACTCTACCAAGGCAACAAAATTTAGACTATCTCAAAAAAAAAAAAAAAAAAGAAAAGCAAAACCACACCTAAAAGCAAGCTTGCTTTTTTTTTTTTTTTTTTTAAAGAGACAAGAGTCTTAAACTGTCATCCTGGGTAGAGTGCCTTGATGTCACAGCTCACAGCAGCAACCTCAAACTTGGGCTTGAGCAATTCATTTGCCTCAGCCTCCCAAGTAGCTGGGACTACAGGCGTCGGGCCACAAAGCCTGGCTATTTTTTGGTTGTAGTTGTCATTGTCCGGTGGGCCTAAGCTGGATTCAAACCTGTCAGCTCTGGTGTCTGGCTGGCGCTCTAGCCGCTTGAGCTACAGGTGCTGAGCCCAAGCTTGCTTTTCTTAAATTCCCCTTAGATTTGTGTTTTTTGAGTTAATTTGTTGTCCTGGCTAGAGTGCATTGGTATCATCTTGCTTAAACTCCTGGGTTCAAGCAATCCTGCCTCAGCCTCACAAGGAGCTGAGACTACAGGTGCCAGCCCCAACACCTGGCTATTTTTTTTTTTTTTTTTCCTTCTTGCGGTTGTCATTGTGTAGCTTCCCTGGCCTGGGTTGGAACCTGCCAACCTGGGTGTATGTGGCCAGCCCCCTACCCACTGAGTGATGGGCACCACCCCAGCTAATTTTTCTATTTTCAGTGGAGACAGGGTCTCTTATGCTGGTCTGACTCAAAAGAAACCTCCCACCTCATCCTTAAGAATCTAAAGTGTTAGGATTATGGGCATGAGCCATTTTTTGGAGGCAGGGTCTCTTGCTTAAGGCTGGAGAGCACATACAGTGGCATCATGATAGCTCACTGTAGCCCCCACTTCCTGTTAACAGGTGTGAGCTACCACACTTGGCTGTATTTCTCACTTTTTTTTTTTTTTTCCAGTTTTTGGCCAGGGCTGAGTTTGAACCTGCCACCTCCTGCATATGGGGCCGGTGCCCTACTCCTTTGAGCCACAGGTGCCACTCCTGTATTTCCCACTCTTAACATTTCCCCCATGTCTAATTCTATAGCATTGAAAAAGTTCCCTCCTTTAAGTCGAAAGTGCTCAATTTACTTTTCAGAGAAACGTTAACTCTATAGAGTTAATCACGTTGCACTGATTAAACTTGACATGTGAATGTAGCAACAAGTAGGGGGTGAAGGGTCAAGTAGTAAAGAAAAGTCCACCAGTGTACCTTTGGCTTGATTTGCAGAGGGGGCAGTGGCTTCTATTCCCAGCAGAACAGTTAGAAGGTGGTCTGTTGTACTTCACAACTCTTCAATGAGATCTATAAAGGGCCACCCAGGTACAAGGTGGAGGGCCTTCCAAGAGAAGGTGCTGCTTGTACTAGCAAGACCTGAGGTAGGAATGAAATGTTTGAGGTGAGAAGAATGGAAAATGGCTTGAGTTGGTAGGGCAAATGGCATAAATAGTGGCAGGGGATGAAGTTGGGGCAATCAGTGGCCAAAATACACAAGGTTTTGGCGTCTGATGCCATCTAGCCTTGGCTTTGGGCAGATCTGGGCATCCTAGCTGTTGGACCTTGGGCAGGTTAACTTATCTAGCTGTTTGTTTTGTAAAACGGGGGAAATAATATATCTCATGGTGTCTACTGGTACGTTCTAAGTCTCAATAAAATGTTCACTGTTAACTTTCGAGCTTGAGAAAAACTGGAGTCCTAAAAGGATCCTGTGAATAGTAACGCGACCAACTGTTTCTGTGTTGATTTAAGTATTTAGAAACTGGGTAACGTTTTACAGAGGAAAAAACTGCCGCATGGGAATTAAAGCAATCTCAGGACCCATCCCAGGAGCTGCTCTGTGCCCTCAAACACGGTTGGGCCATCTATTCAAGCTTATGCTCAAGAAAAGAAGGAAGCTCGGGACGCAGCGCTTTAGCATACGTTTTTCGCAGCTTCAGGACCAGGGTCAGAGGAGAGGTGGGCGGGATGTTATGGGGGCGGAAGTTGGTTTTCCCTTTTCTTACTGGGGTCTGTTACAACCAGTCAGGTCAGGGCGAGTGAGTCGATTGGCCAATGGCGAAGCTGCATCTGGGTGCGGAGACCGGAAAAGCAACGGGGGGCGGGGCGTCAAGGTGCGGGACGAGCGGCAGGCGCGTCGACCAACGGGCGGTGGGGTTCGCCGGAGGACGGCGCTGGCAGACGTGGTGACGTCAGCACAGGCGCACCACGGGGGCCAAAGCTGCAGGGCCGGAGCAGAGGCGTACGGGGCCAGCGCTGCGGTGGCGGCGGCGGCGGCGGCGGAGTCGGACTGGGCCGCGGAGAGTGAGGAGCGGGCTTGGTCAGCGGATTGAGTGGGGCTGGAGCGGCGCCTCGGGGATCCGTGGAAGATGGGGAGGTGTAAGGGTAGACAGATTTGGGGACCTTTGGGTGGCCGGGCCTGCGGGGTGCGTGGCGACCTCAGGGTTGCTTGAGGTGGAACATTAGGGATTGGGAAGGCCTTGGGGAATAAGGAGTCACTCCTGGCATCTGCTTTGGAGCTTGTGCGGAGGTTGGGGGTGAGAGTAGGTGAAGGACGATGGAGAGTCAAATCCGGCCCTTTGTGGGGGCCGGTTTGAGGATGGGGGACACTGCGGTTGTATTTTTGGTACCAGAAGCAAGAGGTTTTTTCTTTTCTTTTCTTTTTTTTTTTTTTTGAGACAGAGTCTCTGTCACCCTTGGTAGAGTGCTGTGACGTCACAGTTCGTAGCAACCTCAAACTCCTGGGCTCAAGCGATTCTCTTTTGCTTCATCCTCCCAAGTAGCTGAGACTACAGGCGACCGCCACACGCCCGGCTATTTTTAGAGATGAGATCTAGCTCTGGCTCAGGCTGGTTTTGAACCTTTGAGCTCAGGCAGTCTACTCTCCTCGGCCTCCCTAGTGCTGGGATTACAGAAGTGAGCCACCTCGCCCAGCTTACGAGAAGCAAGAGGTTAATCTTTGTTAGGAGGGTGAAGGTCAGCTGGAGGTAGAAGTGGGCTTGCAGGAGCCTGGAAGGTCTGGTCTAGTTCCTGGGGAAGTAAGGACTGGAGGGAGTAAGAGATGGGGTTTGGGGTGTGTCACTTCATTGATGAAGGTCTTAATAGACCCGTCCTGGTTGGGGGATATGTGGAGGGGGTGGGATGGGATATGTTGGGAATGAGAACTCTGTTAGGATGTTGGACAGGGAGGAATGTTTCCCCGGGGTTTGGGGGAATGAAAAATGTGAGTTTATAGGAATGTGGGGGAATGTGTGTTTTGGCTGAGCAGGTTGGGAGGCCTGGCCTGGAAAGGCAAAGATGTGGGGCTGGCCTCTTGTGGCTCACGCCTGTATTCCTAGCACTTTTGGAGGCTGAGATTTGGAGGATTGTTTGAAGCCAGCCCGAGCAAGAGTGAGACCCTATTTCTACTCAAAATAGATGAAATTAGGTGGGTATAGTAGTGCATACCTATAATCCCAGTTACTTGGGAGGCTGAGGCAGGAGGATTGCTTGACTACCAAGAGCTTGAGGCTGCAGTGAGCTGTGATGATGTCACTTGAACTCCATCCTGGGGGACAGCGTGAGACCTGTCTCAAAAATTGAATTAAAATATAAATAAAAGGGCTAGGTTGGGTGGCTCACTCCTATAATCCTAGCAATCTAAGGCTGAGATGGGTGGATTGCTTGAACTCAGGAGTTTGAGATCAGCCTGAGCAAGAGCAAGACCCTGTCTCTACTAAAGATACCCAGGTGTTGTGGCTGGTACCTGTAATCTCAGCTACTTGGAAGGCTGAGGCAAGAGGAACTCTTGAGCCCAAGAGTTTGAGGTTGTGGCTAGCTAGGACTCTGTGGCACTCTATCATGGCAACAGAGTAAGACTCTGTCTCAAAAAAAAAAATAAATAAATAAATTTAAAAAAGGGGAACGTGGGCAGTTTGTGGAGAATCAATTATGTGGCAGGAGGGTGGTTACAGCATCTAAAAGCAGTGACATGTGAAAGGATGCAGCCCACTAAATGCAGCATTTTTCTGAGGAATTAGGAACTTCAGTTTGGAGTGATAGCTCTATGTTTGGTGAGCACATCTCTCTATCTAGGAGGAAAGGCTGGCATCTCAGCTCCTGTTTGGCCTCTTTCTGTGTCTCT
This sequence comes from Loris lydekkerianus, assembly GCA_963574355.1. Lineage (NCBI taxonomy): Eukaryota > Metazoa > Chordata > Mammalia > Primates > Lorisidae > Loris > Loris lydekkerianus. The sequence continues at coordinate 11,933 of CAUYPK010035946.1, read as the reverse complement.
TTCAGGGTAAAGGTTAGGGAACTTTTTAAGGTCCTGTCTCCAGGCTGCTGTGACTCTGTTTTCCCAGAGTGGAAGCTAGAAAGCAGACCAGCCATGTCCACATTCAGGCAGGAAGACGTGGAGGACCACTATGAGATGGGAGAAGAACTGGGCAGGTGAGCACTCCCCACTGAACATGGGACTCCTGAATAGTAACTCACCCTTCCTGTCCTTTCTCTTTTTTTATCCCAAGAAAGAATGTGTTACTGTCATTTGTTGGTGGAACGCATTTGGGCTTTGGAGTCAGACATCCCCGACAGTGAATTATTATTATAATTTTTTTTTTTTTTTTGCAGTTTTTGGCTGGTGCTGGGTTTGAACCTGCCACCTCCGGCATAGTCCTTTGAGCCACAAGCGCTGTCCAACAGTGAATTATTTCTTAAGCATCCTCTATGTATATTCTTTGGGGAGAAAAGTAGCTGAGTAGGTACAGCACGTAATAATACACTGTACATTACCTTGCACATGGCATGCGAGCAATAGATGCTATTTATGTTATTCAAAGATCTGTTCTCTAAGCTCTTTACATGTTAGATTATAAAAAATCGTTCTTTTGTTGAGAGACACTTGAGTTTTACCAGCTCTTGCACATTTAAAGGGGATTGGGGGCCTTCTGCCTAGACCTACACTCCTGCCAATTGTTTAGCATTCTTGTGGGAAATGGCTGAGGTTTCCCCTTCTAGCAAGGCCGCTGATTTCCTGCCTGTCTGGGCCTTGGAGGGTACCCCAGGTACCACCCCCCTGCAGGCCAGCCAGCCCGGCACCATTAGGCCTGCCCTTTTTTTGTAGAGCCTCAAACCTTATTTGGTGAGTTTGCTGTTGGCCAGCCTTCCTGGAGCTGCCTCATCCCGCCCCCTGATGTCACCAGAAGGGAATGTAAATAACTGAGTCATGCTTCAGGCCGGAGAGTGTTTCAGGCTCATTTGGGATTCTGAAATCCTTCCTTGAGGAATTTCCTTTTGTTAGCTTGGTAGAGAAGGCACACCCTTACCTCCTCCTCCTGAGAAATCTCATACTTCAGAAAAATGTATTAGGATCTTCTGCTAGAGGGTAGTGTGGCAAAAGCCAGGGAAAATTTCTTCTTTTTATAAATTGTATTCTTTTTATAAACCACTGATTTTATCTCTGAGAATTAAATCAGTGAAAATACGTACATATGTGGATGGAATTAATAAAGAATGGGGGTAGTTGCTGTAGCAATGTGTATATGAGCAGCAGATGAGAACATCACCTGTTTTTTTTTTGTTTGTTTTTGGGATAGAGCCTCAAGCTGTCGCCCTGGGTAGAGTGCTGTAGCATCACAGCTCACGTCAATTTCCAACTCCTGGGCTTAAGCAATTCTCTTGCCTCAGCCTCCCAAGTAGCTGGGACTACAGGTGCCCGCCACAAAGGCCAGCTGTTTTTTAGTTGTAGTTGTCATTGTTGTTTGGCAGGCCCAGGCTGCATTCGAACGTGCCTGCTCTGGTGTATGTGGCTGGCACCTTAGCTGCTTGAGCTACAGGTGCCGAGACCTTTTTTTTTTTTTTTTTTTTGAGACAGACTCACTTTGTCACTGTGGTAGAGTGCCATGTCGCCACAACTCACAGCAACCTCAAACTCTTGGGCTCAAGGGACTATAGGCACCTGCCACAACACCCAGCTATTTATTTATTTCATTTTATTTCATTTTTTGGAGACAGTGTCTCATTATGTCACCCTCGATAGAGTGCTGTAGTGTCACAGCTTACAGCAACCTCAAACTCTTGGCCTCAAGTAGTTTTCTTGCCTCAGCCTCCTGAGTAGCTGGGACCACAGGCGCGTGCCACAACGCCCGCCATTTTTTGTTGTTGTTGCAGTTGTCGTTGTTTAGCAGGCCCGAGCTGGGTTCAAACCACCACCTCAGTGTATGTGGCTGGCGCCCCGCTCACTAAGCTACAGGTGCCAAGCCTGTCTATTTTATAGAGATGGGGTCTCACTCTTGCTCAGGCTAGTCTTGAACCTGTGAGCTCAGGCAGTCCACCTGCCTCAGCTTCCCAGAGGCTAGGATTACAGGCGTGAGCCATTGCGCTTGGCTGAGGGCACCTCGTAAGTGGTTCTCCCAAGCCACTGCATCTGTGTGTAGAATGTGATACAACTGTTAAAAAGAATCACACAACTCCATGTCAGTAATGTTCAATAGATATATCATGCAGGCCACAGAGGTAATTTGTTGAAATTTTCTAGTAGTGTTATTAAATTTTTCTTTTTATTTATTGTTAAGCAGGCCCAGGTGAGATTTGAACTCGCTGCCCCTGGTATGCAGGGCTGACTCTCTAACCACTGAGCTCAGTGCCCAGCCTCCTTTTATTTATTTTTATTTATTTGTTTATTTTGAGACAGTCTTACTGTGTCGCCCTCAGTAGAGTGCTGTAGCATCACAGCTCATAGCAACCTCAAACTCTTGGGCTTAAGTGATTCTCTTACCTCAGCCTCCCAAGTAGCTGGGACTATAGGCACCTGCCATAATGCCCGTTTTTTTTTTTTTGTTTGTTTGTTTGTTTGTTTTTGTTGTTGTTTAGTAGGCCTGGGCCGGATTCAAATGTACCAGCCCCCATGTATGTGACTGGCACCCTAACCACTGAGCTACAGGCATTAAACCCTGGCCATTTTTTAGAAATGAGGTCTCACTCTGGCTCCGCTGGTCTTGAGCCCAGGAGCTCAGGCAGTCCATGAGTCAAGGCCTCCCAGAGGGCTAGGACCTACATTTCATTTCATTTTTATTTATTTATTTATTTATTTTTTGAGATAAGAGTCTCATTATGTTGTCCTTGGTAGAGTTCTCTGGCGTCACAGCTCGCAGCAATTTCCAACTCTTAGACTTAAGCGATTCTCTTGCCTCAGCCTCCCAAGTAGCTGATACTACAGGCACCTGCCACAACGCCCGGCTATTTTTTGTTGCAGTTGGTCATTGTTGTTTAGCTGGCCCGGGCCGAGTTCGAGCCCGCCACTTTCAGTGCATGTGGCTGTAGCTGTAACCACTGTGCTATGGGCACTGAGCCTATTTATTGTTTCTTTTTTAAAATTTTTATGTATTTGTTTTTGAGAAAGAGTCTCACTTTGTTGCCTCTGGTAGAGTGCTGTGGTGTCACAACTCAAGCAACCTCAAACTCTTGGGCTCAAGCGATAGTCTTACCTCAGTCTCTGGAGTAGCTGGGACTACAGGCACCCGCCACAACACCCAGCTATTTTTTAGAGATGGGGTCTCTCTCTTGCTTGTGCTGGTCTTGAACCTGTGAGCTCAGGTAATCCACCTGCCTCAATCTCCCATAGTGCTAGGATTATAGGTGTGAGCCACTGTGCCCTGTCAACCTGGTCTACTTTTTAAAACGGTTGTAAAAACAATTGTAACAGGGACCACATGGACCACAAAGTTTGAAATGTTTACTGTCTGGCCTTTCCCTGTCAACTCTTGAATTATATCGATAGTTGATTTGACCAAGTGCCTGGATGATATAGGACTTTGGACAGCACCCTGGAGTAGAGTATGGAGTCTCTTTCTGTTCTTCCTCTTTTTCGAACTGCTTTATTGAGATAGAATTCTTATGTTATACAGTTCACCCATTTAAAGTAGATAATTCAATGGGCTTAGTACATTCACAGAGTTGAGCAACCATCCACATGTGGCCTGTGTTACTCACTTTTCCTGGCTGAGTGATATTCCAGTGCATGGGTAAATGTGTTGGATTTATCCATTCTTCTATAGATGGACTCTTGGGTTGTTTCTGTCTTCTGGCTGTTGTGAATTTTGCTGCTGTGAACATTCATGGACAAATTTTTTTGTGGACATCTGGGTTCAATTTTCTTGGATCTCTGGGAGTGGAACAATAGGGTCATGTGGATACTGTGTTAAGTTCCTGAGGAGCCACTGCTATCCCCAAGCAGCTATGCAGGATGCCACAGTTCTCACTTTTTTATCTTGTTTTGTGAGTGTGTGTATTTCTTCCATTCTGCTTGTGTAGAAGGAGCTTGTTTGAAGTCAGTTTTTTCTATCAGATTTTTAAAAATTACAAAATCCGGCTGGGCACAGTGACTCACGCCTGTAATCCTAGCACTCTGGGAGGCTGAGGTGGGTGGATAGCTTGAGCTCAGGTGTTCGAGGCCAGCCTGAGCAAAATCAAGACCCTATCTCTACTAAAAATAGAAAAACTTAAATAATCAACATATTGAATCTCATAGTGGCATAAATGTATTCATGATCTATGTACAAATGACTTAATTAAAAAAAAAAAAAAAGTAGAAAAACTCAGGCAAGAGGATCACTTGAACCCAAGAGTTGAAGAACCCCAATAGTTCTGTGAGCTATGACACCATGGCACTCTACCCAGGGCAATAGCTTGAGACTGTCTCCAAAAAAAGATAAAATGAAACCCATGAAATCTGCCTGAAAAATTCAGTCAGGATAGAATTGCATCACCTAAAAAGTGGGCTCCCCTCCTCTACCTGAGCTTCCTCATCCCCCGTTGCTCTTGGGGGATCTTGCTGTTAACAGGTTGTCTCGCGTCCTGTAGACTTTTTTAAAATAAAAAGCCCACATCTCCTGTGCTACTTAGCAAGTCCTTGTGATTACCTTTTCTAGTCCGCACATGAAGAAGTGGCCCCGTTTTTTTTCGCGACTAGGTAAAATTCTACTTGATTGAACATAATTCTTCCCAGTTCCCTCTACATACGGTATGCACTGGGTGTTTTCTAACCTTACACTGTCTAGAAATGCCCCAATGCTGGTGTCTAGTGTGTCCTTCTGTGCTCACCTGTCCATATACCTGCTAGGTACCCAGGGCGGAACGTCTGTTAGCCAGGCACTAGGTCGTTTTTCTCTAAGAGGCCAAGGCATTCCCCCACCAACCCCCCAGCTGTGGACTCCCGTCCTTGAAGTGTCTAGGCAGGGTCGCACACGGAAGAGAAGGGGAGAGTTGTCCAGGAATTCTCTCCTCCTCCGTGCTCATCTCATCCCTCTTCTCCCTATAGCGGCCAGTTTGCAATTGTGCGGAAATGTCGACAGAAGGGCACGGGCAAGGAGTATGCAGCCAAGTTCATCAAGAAGCGCCGCCTATCTTCCAGCCGGCGAGGGGTGAGCCGGGAGGAGATTGAGAGGGAGGTAAACATCCTGCGGGAGATCCAGCACCCCAACATCATCACCCTGCATGACATCTTCGAGAATAAGACTGATGTGGTACTCATCCTGGAGCTGGTGTCAGGTGGGGAGCTCTTTGACTTCCTGGCAGAGAAGGAGTCACTGACAGAGGATGAGGCCACCCAGTTCCTCAAGCAGATCCTGGATGGTGTCCACTACCTGCATTCCAAGCGCATTGCCCACTTTGACCTCAAGGTAAGCCCTAGCCTGGCTACCTGAGCTTGCCCAATGCAGGGGGTGAGGACCAGAGTGAGGGCTTAAATCTCAGTGGCACAGGTTGCACATTCCTGACCCTGTCACTGCCTGGCCTAGGACCCATGGGCTGAGGTTCCCAGGGAAGGTTTGGGACTGTCCCCAAAGGTGTAGGCCAGGTGCTGGGTTGACAGCAGTCACTGAGGCCTTCTCCTACTCTAGCCAGAAAACATTATGCTCCTGGATAAGAATGTGCCCAACCCTCGGATCAAGCTCATTGACTTTGGCATTGCCCATAAGATTGAGGCAGGAAATGAGTTCAAGAACATCTTTGGCACCCCAGAGTTTGTGGGTAAGGCCTGGTAGGGTACATCTGGGGCCCAGGTGGGGGTGAGGGCTGTCTGAGGAGTCTTGTTGAGCATGGGATGAGTCATGTCTGGCCCCTGGACCTGGTTTATACCTCCCAGGTTCTCCCTCCTGGGCTTGGCACTGGCCTGGCACTGGGGGTGCTGCTGCTGGCCAGCCATGCCGTATTGCTCACTCCCAAGTGCAGAAATAGCTGCTAAAGCCTTGACCCAAAGTCTGTATCCTGAGACTCTTAAGGTGAAGCTGTGGTCCTCTTAGCTGGCCAGTGTGTTCTCAGCACCTGACTCTCTGTCTCCTTGTCCAACAGCCCCTGAAATTGTCAACTATGAGCCACTGGGTCTAGAGGCAGACATGTGGTGAGTGTGGAGCCTGGGCCTGAGATAAGGTGGAGCCATCATCCATGGGGCTCTGGTGCTGTTGGGGCCTCAGAATGGGCTGGACCAACTCTTGCTGAGGGCTTGATTGGCCTGTGGACTGAGAGTGGTTTTCACGTTTTTAAAGGGCTGTTAAAAAAGGAAACTGGTGGGGCTGTGCCAGTGGCTCAAAGGGGTAGGGTGCCAGGCCCATATGGCGGAGGTGGTGGGTTCAAACCTAGCCCTGGCCAAAAACTACAAAAAAAAAAAAGAAAAAGAAAAGAAAAGAAACTGGTGGCTGGTGCCCGTAGCTCAATGGGTAGGTGCCAGCCACGTACACTGAGGCTGGCAGGTTCAAACCTGGCCCGGGCCAGCTAAAACAATGACAACTGCAATAACAACAACAAAAAATAGCCATGCGTTGTGTCGGGTGCCTGCAGTTCCAGCTACTTGGGAGGCTGAGGGAAGAGAATCACTTAAGCCCAAGAGTTTGAGGTTGCTGTGAGCTGTGACGCCAGGGCACTCTACCAAGGGCAACATAGTGAGACTCCGTCTCAAAAAAAATGAAACTGGTGAATAACTGATAGAGTTCATTTGTGACCATGAAGCTTGATCCATTTTGGAAAGATTTTTCCAGCCTGCCTGAGACCATACCAGGCCCTGTGGAGGGTCCCCTTGTGTGGGTGAACTGGCCTGGCTTGTCTGGTCTGATCTGGTCATCTGTGAGGCCATTGTGTGCTCTATTCTGTCCCCACCGCTGGCTGGTTTGAACTTTGACAGGCAGCTGTGGTGGAAGGTGCATGGTTATCAGATCCTGAGACCTCAGAGCCAGGCAGAGAAAGGGACTGGACCAGAGTCTCTATGGAGCCTGGAGGCAGAGCAGACCATGCAGCTCCTGATGTCCTCAGGGAGACAGACCTGCTCATGCCTGGCCTTGGGCCTGACTTCCTCAGCCTTTCACCTTGCCAGCCTCTGGGTTTTACGGCATTTTAGAGAGTGGGGGGTGACCTTATGTGAGTATAGCCATTGGGCTGACTGCTGTCTTTGTCCTCAGGAGCATTGGTGTCATCACCTACATTCTGTAAGTATCTGGTGGCTGTCCTGCCTTCACCAGCTGAGGTGGATAGTGGATGAATGAATGAGTGAAAGAATGATTCTGTGTGGTTGCTGTCTCAGGGGCTTCCAGAGAGTTCTGAAGGCAGGATGCAGCCGTATGGAGAGGTGTAAGCCTCAATCTGGGAGAGTGTGTATCCCCCTTTTCCTGACTCCTGGCTGCCAGCATGGCCTCCTTCTGAATGTTCGAGGAAGGGACCTTCCCTCAGCTCTTCCCTGGGGCAGTTTCTAGGGGCTGGTGGGTGTGTGGATAGCCTATTGAGAGCAGGAAAGAGTTGGGGGCAGCCTGGGTGGTGGTGAGGTTGTGGGGGATACCCAGGGGCCTTACTGAGTCCCTTCCTATCCTCCAGCCTGAGCGGCGCTTCCCCGTTCCTGGGTGAGACCAAGCAGGAGACGCTCACCAACATCTCAGCTGTGAATTATGACTTTGATGAGGAGTACTTTGGCAACACTAGTGAGCTGGCCAAGGACTTCATCCGCCGATTGCTTGTCAAAGACCCCAAGTACGGGCATGGAGGCTGATAGCAGAGGGGTTATGGGATTGACCCTGGCATCTAGAATAAGATGGGGCATGAGATGAGTGGCCGAGTGGCCTTCTTTCCCTCATGGTAGCCTCAAGAATTAATCTCTTTCTAGTGCCACCTCCCTGTAGCTGAGAACCAGGATTGGCTTTCTCTTTGGGCCGCAGGTAGCAAACCAGTGGCAGTGTTTGGTCCACGTTACACAGGCTGGAGTGCTGTGGTGTTGGCCCAGCTCACAGCAGCCTCAAACTCCCGGGCTCATGAGATCCTCCTACCTCAGCCTCCTAAGCAGCTGGGACTACAGGTGCCCACCACCATGCCTGGCTAATTTTTCTATTTTTAATAGAAATGGGGTCTCGCTTTTGCTTAGGCTGGTCTTGAACTCTTGGCATTAAGTGATCCTCCTGCTTTGGGCTTCCCAAAATGCTGGGGTTATAGGTGTGAGCCACCACGCTCAACCTCCTTGCTATATATATGTATATTTTTTTGAGACAGAGTCTTACTCTGTTGTCTTGGGTAGAATGCCCTGGTGTCATACCTCACAGCAACCTTAAACTCTTGAGCTGAAGCAATCCTCTTATCTCAGCCTCCTGAGTAGCTGGGACTACAGGTGCCTCCCATAACACCTGGCTAGTTTTTAGAGACGGAATCTCACTCTTGGTCAGGCTGGTCTTGAAATCCTGACCTCAGGCGATCCACCTGCCTCACCCTCCCAGGGTGCTAGGATTATAAGCATGAGCCACTGTCCAGCTCCCCATGTCATTTTTTAAAGAAAATTTATTGCTGGCTGGTAAAATAGGTTTTATATAAAATTCCAGGTGACTATTTTTTTTCCTAGAAAAGTCAAGAATGTTGGCAACACTGAACCCTCCCTTGTGTATAGGTTCTCCCTTTTGTCTGTTTTCCCTGACCATCTGGCCCCTTCTATGTACAGCGGAGTTTGTAACCCTAGCCCCAGGTCTCAAATCTGTTGACAAACTTTCCTGAAAACCTTGCAGCCCCCTGTGGTTGGCCAAATAGAGGCTGGAGGGTAACCCTAGGGACTGGGAGTCTGGGAGGGCCCAGCTGGCTGCATTTGTTGCAGTGGGAGAGGCTGGACTCTGGCCCTGCTTGCTGCCCAGCCTTTTTCCTGCACTGGGGGAAAGACTATGTGAGTGGCCTGCATTTCATAACCAGGGCAGGGTGGGGGTGTCTTCCAGGAGGAGAATGACCATCGCCCAGAGCCTGGAGCACTCCTGGATCAAGGTAAGGGGGTGGGGCTATTGTGGGGGCTGGCTGCCTCAACCTTCTCTGTGGGGTCCTGGTGGTCTCCCTACACTAAAGGGGTATAGGTGTGATGAGCCCCAGTGTCTGGTGATGGTCTCCAGAAAGTGGGCCTGGGCAGTGGGAGGCCCTCACACTGAGAGGTGGTATTGGAGCCTGGGTCACTGGCTTGGGGCTGCTGTTGTCCTGCTGAGACTCTGGTAAGGTCGTCAGCCCAACTCTGTGTCCAGGGGGGCTGACTCAGGAACTCTGGGCCAGGGTCCAGCAGCCCTTTTCTCTGGAGGGCCTATGGGTAAATGCATGTGGCTATGTGGGTTGGGGCCAGAGCAACATTTGGACAGCTGCTAGATGTTGTCTGTCAGTGATGTGGCTCTGTGGTTGTTGAAGAAAGCTGCAAGGATAACCGTGGTGCTGATAAAATGTGATTCCTGGATGTGAGCAGGGGGAATAGCAGATGTGGTCCAGGTAGCTGTGACTACTGCAGCTGGGACCTCTGCAGTTTCCCTTTGGCCCTCCCTGTAGGCAATCCGGAGGCGGAATGTCCGCAGCGAGGACACAGGCCAGAAGCCCGAGCGGCGGCGCCTGAAGACCACGCGTCTGAAGGAGTACACCATCAAGTCGCACTCGAGCATGCCACCCAACAACTCCTATGTCAACTTTGAGCGCTTCTCTAAGGTGCTGGAGGAGGTGACAGCAGCTGAGGAGGGCCTACGTGAGCTAGAGCGTAGCCGGCGGCTGTGCCATGAGGACATGGAGGCACTGGCTGCCATCTACGAAGAAAAGGAGGCTTGGTATCGTGAGGAGAGTGACAGCCTGGGTCAGGACCTGCGGCGGCTGCGGCAGGAACTACACAAGACTGAGGCACTCAAGCGGCAGGCCCAGGAGGAGGCCCGGGGTGCCTTGCTGGGGACCAGTGGGCTCAAGCGCCGCTTTAGCCGCCTGGAGAACCGTTATGAGGCACTGGCCAAGCAGGTGGCATCTGAGGTGCGGTTTGTGCAGGACCTGGTACGGGCCCTGGACCAGGAGAAGCTGCAGGCCATGGAGTGTGGCCTCCGCTAGGTATTTTGCCAGCCAGTGCCCTGGCCTGAGCTGGGGATGCCTCCCCAGGGGCCTTGGTTCTCCCACCATCCCTGTTTTAGCCCTTGCTAATCCCAGCCTGGGGACTGAGGTGGGAAGAGCCCAGGGCTGGACCTGAACTTTAGGCCCAGCTCTGGTCCTGGAGCTCTATCTCCAGGAGGGGCAGGGGCCTGGGCCAACCCCTCACTCCCAGCCCATCCCCTCTGTCTTGCAGCACGCTGATGGTGGGGTCTTCCAGGAAAGCATGGCCCCAGGTGCTCTGCGAGGGGCTGGGACTATCAGGACAGACAGGTCATGGTGGCCACAGCAGCTGTCCAAGTGCTGCTCTGGCCCTGTGGGCTGCAGAGGGGATCAGGGAAACAGCATTGCTGGGCACTGTTATGAGCTGACCTTTGGTTTAGAAGGAGTCCTTGGGACGGGTGAAGTGGGAGCAAGGGGGACTGGGCAGGTGGGGATGGCCCCCAGCATGCTGGGCCTGCTGGCCACAGGTCAGGCCGCCAGGAACCTGCGATGTGAGGCAGGGGTTTGGGACCTGGTGTGAGGTTGGCAGAGGGGTCTTCAGCCTTTCCTGTGCCCAGGCCCTCTGTGGCGAGGCCTGTACCCCAGCCTGTGGTGGCATATGCTGCATACCCCTCTTGAGCTCCATTGTAATGCCTATGTACTCCTATGTAAGAATGCTCCTGTTGCAAGCTAAGAAAAATAAAATACCAACTTCTCTGACATCTACATGTTCTCTGTGGTTCAGGCATTGGCAGGAGACAGCCAGCACTTGGCCATCCAGTGGCATGCCCTTGTGAGGGTTTCTCTTTTTTTTCTTTTTTTTGAGACAGAGTCTTACTTTGTCACCCTCAGTAGAGTGCTGGGGCATCATAGCTTACAGTAACCTGAAATTCTTGGGCTAAAGCGATTCTCTTGCCTCAGCTTCCCAAGTAGCTGAGACTACAGGCGCCTGCCACCATACCTGGCTATTTTTAAAGACGAGATCTCTGACCTGTGAGCACAGGCAATCCACTCACCTCAGCCTCTCAAGTGCTGAAACTGCAGGTGTGAGCCGCTGCACCCAGCTGGCTTTTGTGCTTGTTTTCTTGTGGTCCCTTGCCAGCCTTTCTTCTCTGAAAGAAGAGGGTAGACCTTGAAAAAAAAAAGGGGGTGGTGGTGGTACCTGTGGCTCAAGGAGTAGGACAATGGCCCCATATGCTGGAGGTGGTGGGTTCAAACCCAGCCCCAACCAAAAACTGCAACAACAACAACAAAAAGAGGGTAGATCTGTGGGGGCAGGTCTTTCAGACCCTCAGAGTGTCCTCACAGGCTGCCTGAATCTTTCTGCAATGAGACAGAAGTGTCCAGGCAGCCAGAATTGGGTCAGAGGGATTTCTTGTCCTCTTTTACCTTCTGAGATGCTGTGATGTCACATGTTGGACACTCCTGCCCCCACACTGCTTGGGGATCCTGCTTGAAGATGGCCCTCAGTAGGGGACACAGTCCAGCTTAGCCCTGGGTTTGGAATGCAGTTCCAAAGAGGGGCCCTTCTCACATTCTCCTTCCTTCTCCAGAGCTGGTGGTCCTGGGTATAGCTCTATTGCCTCATTCTAGAAACTGAGGAGCAAGTTTCTCTCTTTTTTTTTTGAGATAAGGTCTTGCCTTGTTGCCCAAGCTGGAGTGCAGTGGCATCATCATAGCACACTGCATCCTTCTACTCTTGGGCTCAAGTGATCCTCCCACCTTAGCCTTTAGAGTAGCTGGGACTATAGGTGCCACCATGCCCAGGTAATTTTTCTATTTTTTGTAGAATGGGGTGTTGCTATGTTGCTCAGAATGTTCTTGAACTCCTGTCCTAAAGTGATCCTCCAACCTCTGCCT
>CAUYPK010035944.1:0-19322 GCA_963574355.1 Loris lydekkerianus | reverse complement strand
GTCTTCGTTTTTGTTTTTTTTTTTTTTTTTGTTTTTTTTTTTGGCTGGGGCGGGGTTTGAACCCGCCACCCCTGTTTTATGTAGTTTGTGTCCTAATCCTTGAGGCACAGGAGCCACCCCCTTTTTTTTTTTTTTTTTTTTTTTTTTTTTTTTTTGTGTGTGTGTGTGTGTGTGTGTGTGTGTGTGTGTGTGTGTGTGGTTAGTAGAGATGGAGTTTCACTCTTGCTTAGGCTGGTCTTGTACTCCTGAGCTCAAGTCATCTACCCACTTTGGTATCACAGACTGCTGTGATTGCAGGCATGAGCCACCTTACTAGGCTGTATGTTCTTTTTGATTGATCCAGCACACCTTAAAGAACCTGCACTCTGCATGTACTGAATGTAGTATTTTGTGAATTTAAATTAAGTCAAGTTTCTTGATAGTGGTATTTTAGTCTTCTGTATCTTTGTTCATTTGCTGTCTGTCTGATCTATTACTAGAATTATTGATAGAATTACAGATTTGTTTCCTTTTATTCTACTTTTATTACTTTTTCTTTATAGATCTTGAAGCTTTGTTATTAGATGAATATATTGAGATAATTATTTTCTTGAAGAAGTCATCCTTTTAGTATTGGTATTACTATGCTTCTCTTTACATTTGAAAATCCTCTTCATTTTGAAGTCTATTGTGTTTATTATAATATACTCATGCAAGTTTCCTTACACTTCGCATTTCAATGACTTTTTTTTTTTTACCATAATTTTATTTTTAACTTGTTTGTGTCTTTAGATTTAATCTGTGTTTCTTATAATTAACATATAGTTAGTTCTTGCTTTTATGTTCACTCAGACAATTTCTGAATTTTACTTGAGGTGCTTAGTTTATTTATATTTACTATAATAATTGATTTGTTTGGTTGGAATTAAGTTTACTCTTTTGGTGTTTGTTTTCTATTGGTTCCACCTACTTTTTTTTGCCTTTTTCTCCTTTGGTCCTATTCTTAGGTGAAGCTGAATCAAGTTTTTTTGTACCATTCTATCCCATTTTCCGTGTTACTGTTACAGAGATGCCTATGTTGGAGGAGGATGTATGGTTATTGGGTAGTTTAGATATTATAATATGTATCTGAAATTTATCACATTTTATCATCAAGTAGCATTCTGTTACTTTACACAAAATATTAGAACTTTACATTAAATTACCACTCTCTGAGTCTTTGTACCCTATTTGTTATATGTGCAACTTCCACATATTCTATAATCACAAAATATGAGAGTTGCCTGGAAGGTATCCAATCATGTATGTCACTAATTTTTATATTACATGGTTGCATACTTTCCAGGCAGCTTTTGCATATTCTTATTATCAGTTTAAATATTCATAATCATAACATGCTTAAACATACATTTTAAACATATGGATGTTCATAAATAGTAAGAACATCCATAGTTGATAATCTCCCTATATTGACCACTTTGTTAAGCTAACCTAATATTCATAGACTGGACCAGCACTACATGTACACAATGGAAGACTTACCTCTGCATATTGACCATATATGTAAGTTGTATCATAACCATTTGGACTGTGAGACATAATATTAGTTTATACTCTATGAATTGACCAGTCCAGTATACTCTGCACCAAAGACTAGGAGGAGCTTTGCCCCTTAGTTGTATTATTTTTTCTTTAGTGTAGGTTCTTTTATCATATTTTATTATTACCACATGTTGGATTAGTCCTAATTTCCTATTGTTTATCCAAGTATTGTGAAAGAGCTTTTGAACATGAAAGACTAGTCTGAATTGTAGGTAAATCCCACAATTTCTGAAAAATTTTATAGTTAATTGAAACATGATAGCCCAATGGAAATAACTCAAAGAGTTGACATTTCACAAAAAGATTGATCTTCTGGAAAGCAGCAGCCAAAGAAAACAGAACATTTTGGTGTTAACAAAACCATAGTCAGCAATATCCAAAAAAATGTAAATAGATAGGTATGGTAAGGAAAGCAGAGATATACAGTGGAAAAAGAGGAAAATTTCCCTTGATGAAGTCAACAAAGCTACATGAAGCTGGTTCAAAGAAATGAGGGAAGTGAACATGCGAATCTCCAGGCTGACGACCTAAGAACTTGCTATAAAGTTTATACAGGAAAACAGGATGGCAGATTTCCAATTAAAACAGTGGCACAAGATATCCTAGAAAGTCTTATGTGGTAAATCCAATGAAGTTGCAGTAGAAATTGTTGAAGAGTTCATCAAAAAGTTCCTGGACTTCTCCAGAAGCTCCAAAGATGATGACATCTTTAATGTTGAAGAGTACAGACTGTTTTTTAAGTTAATGCCTGCCTACCAGGAGCCTCATAAGGAAGGATGAAAAATGTAAGAGCAGAAAACTTTCCAAAGAATGTTTTACAGTTCTGCTTTGTCATAGCTCAACAGGAGAGAAACTAAAGCCCTTGATAATTGGTAAGTCAGCAAAGCTATCACATTCTAGGGCCTGACGCTCAAAGATATCCCTGTCATTTGGAGATCAAGCAAATAAATGCACATGGATGACTGCTGTCCTATTTGAGGAAAGAGTAAGGACTATCAACCAAGAAATGCAGAAGAATAAATGATCTGTTCTACTGACAGTAGATAACTGTCCTGACCACCTGCAAATGAATCATCTCAGGAACATGACAGTGAAATTTCTGTCTCCAAACATGACCTCAAAAGTCTAAGCTCTGACCAAGGAATCATGAAAACAATTAAAATGTACTACCTAGCCAAGCTCTTTCAGTGGGTTATTACTAAAATACAAACCTACAAAGCAACTTCATCCTCTGCATGAGTTAACACTCTAGTTGCTGTCCTCTGGATCAGCTCTTCTTGGAACAAAGTTTGGCCAGAAATGGTACACAAGTGTTTCAAAAAAGTTGTATTTGTCACAACCCAAAAGCATGATGTGTTGGACCCATCAGACAGTCCATCAACAAAGGGGTAGATTTTTTTTTTTCCTCAGTTAAAGAATACTTGCTCAAAGGGGTAGATTTTGAAGGTTTTATTGCAATGAATGATGATGTGGCAACTTATAATGAACCTAGCCCAAAAGCAATTTTCAAGTTACATGTGTAAAAGTTCATGAAACAGGTGATGAAGTGAAAGAAGCAAGTGAAGATGAAACATAAATTGCAGATACTACAAAATAATAAGTCAGGTATTTGATAATGCAGTTGAAGTTATTTGCTGTGGAAAAATGTCCAGGTACAGGTAATGGTGTAGTTAGAGTAGAGTGCTTTCTCCATTTACTTTTTTAATAAAAATAAGAAACAGGTAAAGACTGACTCCTTTTTCAAAACCAGGGATTAAACCATAAGAAAATAGTAAATGTGCTGATTTTGTATTATAGTGTAAGTATAATTTTACTATTGTCATTTCATATGATTTTGTACGATAAAAGATGTACAAGGATGTAAAGTGCATGTACACAGCAGCACAGTAGGCCTAATTCCTTATGTTGACCAACTCTCTATGTTGACCAGGTTGTTACAGTCCCTTAGGTGGTCAACTTGTAAATGGTCTACTGTAATGTCAATAATTTATTTTAAAAATATCCTATAAATTTCCTGACCTATATGCTGTTTCACATGATCTTCTTTCCATCCTGCAGATGTGGATTTCTATCTTCTGTCATTTTCTTTAACCTGAGAGGCCACATTCAAAATGTCTTGGAGCTTAGCTCTACTGGAAATTAATTATTTCAGTTTTTCTCTACTTGGTAAAAATGTATTTATTTTCCCTTTATTTTCAAAATTTTTTTCTAGATATATAATTATAACCTGACAGATTATGATTTCTAGCACCTAAATGATTAATTTCATTATTTTCTGGACTCCATTGTTTCTGTTGAGAAATCATATGTTTTTATTGTTGTTTCTCTTTATTTAAGGTGTGTTTGTTTCTAGCTACCTTCAAAATGGTTTTCTTTACTTTATATTTTAAGCTATTTTACTGTGGCAAAGTTAAGTGTTAATCACTCTTGGCTTTCTCTGAGCTTCTTGGATTTATAAATTTATGTCTTATTTAAATTTAGAAAAGTACTCATTATCTTTTCATATGTTTCTTCTACTCATGTAAGGGACAGTGTAAATAACTGAGATATAAAAAATATTTTACAGTACATTCTTTTATGCTTTGTGAATTTTTAACCATGGAGATTGTTATGGACTAAAGTATATCCTTCCAAAATTCACATTTTGAAACCCTGACCCCTGGTGTGATAGTGTGATAGTATTTAGACATAGGATATTCTAGATGTAATCAGGACTAGATGAGCTCTTGAGGGTAAGAGCATCATGATGGGATTAGTGCCTTTATAGGGAACAAAAGAGAAAAAAAAATAAAACCTTTCTTTCTCTACCATGTGAAAACACAAGTGGTCATCTGCAAGCAAGGAAGAGGGTTACCACCAAAGGCTGAGTAGATAAATTTGATCTTGAGTTTTTCAGCCTCAAAAACTGCAAGGAACAAATGCCTGCTAACTGAGCCACACAGGTTCTGATATTTTGTTATAGCAGCATGCACAGGCTAATACATGTTTATATTAACAATTCAAAAATTAAATTACCTCATTAACAAAGTAATGTTTTTCCTGTGGAATTGCAAGATATACCAACATAATATACTCAGATATTTTAAATGTAATCTGAAACATTGCTGAAACAAAAATGTAACTATGACATACCTTATCTGTTTCTAGAGTTCAGCAATAACTGCTGACATCCTTCTTAGGCTTCTGACATTTTCTAAAATTTTGTCACATTTATCAGCAGTTGCTCCAATTTAAATGTAGCAGAAATAGAGATGTGTTGAAAATTTATATATTTGCTTTTTCCTTCATAGTGCCACACACAACTTTCTGATTGTATAATCACTGCTAATAAGTAGCAGAGTTAATTGATGGGATCAGGCTGTGCCAACTAATAGTAACAGAAATTAGAAAGAGCTTCACCTATGTGCTTTCAGGTCACAGTAAAGTTGATTATAATGAGCACCATATCTCCCTCATCCATTTCACACAGACAGCTTATGGTTTTGGATTTTATAATTATAATTATTGAAAAAATTAGAATTAATGATATATAAAGAAGAAGAGAGTAATAGGTGTAGATCAGGAATTATTGTTTTAGTAAGACAGTATAGAAAAAAAAATGAGAATCCACATTATGTTATTGCAGAGGTAGAAAATGAGCAATCAGTGAGGAGCTTAAAAAGTTAGGTCAGTAAGTTCATCTATCTTCTATAAGGATATTTTAAAGAAGAGACTAAAGCCATATTACCTCGTGAAATTACAAAATCATTGGATAAACTCATGTGAGTATCAGACCAAGAAAAGTACATTTAATGTTATTCCAAATTGTTTAAGTCACATATCCATGATACTTGAATTCTGGAGTCATCATTAGATTCAGAATAGAAGTAAGCAAAGATTAAATCAGGTGTGTCATTTGGTATGAAATACTGCTAAGGACAACTTAAATTAGTCACATATATTACATAATAATGCCGGTGACCTCTAATCACAGATGAATTCATATTCCTCTGGAAAATCAACAAGATTGTCATTTGGTAGATGATAATTGATTTGTGTTGCAAAAGATGAATGGGCATTTTTCAATGAGATTGGGCTTGGGATTAGGGCAGTGTGGGAAGGAGAACATACTAGGAAAAAACATTGTATATGAGGCACTTTACAAGGAAGTTTCAAGCAGATAATTCTATGAAGCATAGGTATTTCTTTATAGCGTACATGTGAGAATTTGTGATGGAATGTTCATGAGGTTAAGGATAAGAAATATGGCTTAAGAGAAAGGGATAGGTAGGATCATAAATGGCCTCGTATGTTACTCTAAGACATTTTTAGTATATCATGTAAGAAATAGACTTATTTGCTATGATAAAACAAGCATTTTACAAAAACCATCCCTTCAGATGGAAAGAAAGGATGAGGGCCTAAAAGTAAAAAAATTAGCAATGAAGGAAAAGAAAAGTAGGTTGGCATAAGGCATGTACCACTTTTAGCAATGAGGGAAAGAAGATGGCAGAACAGCATTATATTACAGGATGCTATATTTAAACAATCTTAATGCTATTGAGCTTCAAAATAGTTATTAAAGATTAAGAATGATTCAATGGTTATCAAATAAAAATAAAACCAATATTTTTAAAATATGTACTAGTTTTTTTTTTTTTTTTTTTTTACACCACTTGCAAAAGGATAACAACAAACCAAGTTAGCCAATGGTAGCCCACCAACCATATCTATGATTCTTTAAAAAAAGGTTAAGAATTCATTTAAAGGTTGAAAAAGTCAGGGAGTCAGATTTATTTAGAGAGTGATGTGGATGTGCTTTGCTTCCCCTGGGTGAGGAGAGTAGCAGGTTTCCACCTAACACAAAGCAAGTGAGGGGGTGCTTCAAGATGAGTTTGACAAGTGTTCCCTGGAGTTTTAAAGGATACAGAGACTGTTATCTGATGCACATCTGAAAAAGTTGGAAATAAAAAAGGTATGGCTTATACTCAACTGCATTTCTTCAGAATAAAAACACAGAGATTCACAGTAAATGGCCTGTACTTCTAAAGGTTGCCAGTGAAAAAGATGGCATTTTGTTTTCTGTGGGTCAGATGAGAGCTCACAGGAAGGGAGACAAAGTTGTTGTTTTTTTTTTCAGTTTTAAATGAGTTTTTAATTTTTTTATCAATTAAATGATATAATTAAGTTTCAAAATATCAGAAGACAACAGGAAGCTAGTCATACTTTCTCAACATCCTCATGACTCTCCACCTATGGTGGAATAGTTATGGATGATTAGGAAAATAAAATTAAAATTTTAAATGTATTCTGGGTGTTCAACACTTAAAATTACATTCAATTTTGACCCACAAGTACTTGAAAACTTTTACAAAGAAGACCAAAAGGCAAAAAAAATTGTGCTTTCTTGTATAAACATTAACCAGATGAAATTCTTAATTGATGACATTTGTATAATTTGGTAAAATGAAGACTTATGAAATTGGTTGATTACCTTGCAATATCCATTGAAAATGATTTTACACACACTTGAGATCTCAAGACACATGCACAGCAACACTTAAAAAACTCCCAAAAGATGAAAACACTCAAAATGTTATATAACATTAAGGGAAGAATGACTAATGTAGGTAGTATGAACCATAGAGTACATTTACAGAAACTAGATTTTTAAGAAAGTTTTTTTTTTGTTTGTTTTTGTTTTTGTTTTTAAAATAAGATGCCTTTTGAGTTAAATCTCATACCCACTCAAACTGTAACTGGACAGTACATTTCACTTCTAGTTACTAGAAGACATTTCTTTAATTAAAAGGGACTAACTAGGGCAAAAAGGGAAGAAGAGACTGTTAAGTTGTTGTTAGGTCCACCCCATTCCCTCCTCTAAAAGGAAAATTGATGAATTCAAGTTAAACCACAGATTTTTTAACACAAAATAAAGGGACACAGGATAGTGACAACAAAACACTACTTTTAGTAAAATGTCTTTGTCCTTAAAAAAAAAAAAAA
This sequence comes from Loris lydekkerianus, assembly GCA_963574355.1. Classification (NCBI taxonomy): domain Eukaryota; kingdom Metazoa; phylum Chordata; class Mammalia; order Primates; family Lorisidae; genus Loris; species Loris lydekkerianus. Next base: position 11,756 of record CAUYPK010035944.1, on the reverse strand, counting down.
AAAAAAAAAAAAAAAAATTCACAATAAGCATATACTTTCATTAGAGAGGTCGAAAACTAAAATTTTTTCTATCAATGAAATGTTTTAACAATTTGTCCCATGTAACTTTTCCCCCGGTTATAAATATAACGTATTCAAGCTATTTTATTCATCACCACATACACGCATATAACCTGACACTGGGCCTGTATAGAGCATATGCTCAACACAAATCAATTTTAAAATCACACATGCAGGGACCATGTTTGTGGCGTTCACTGCTACATTCCCAGCACTAGCACATGCCCACAGAGAACTGCTAAATAAGCTCAATGAAAAGCTGGAACACTAAAAGGCACTCATAGTACCTCCCCGTAGGGATTAGTACCACTTGGGCTTGTTCACCCTCTTTCATGCTTGCAGACAAGAGGAAAACTATAGGGCATTTATTTTATTTTTTTGAAACAGAGTATCACTATGTTGCCCTTGGTAGAGTCGTGGTGTCACAGCTCACAGCAACCTCAAACTCTTGGGCTTAAGCAATTCTCTTGCCTCAGCCTCCCAAGTGGCTGGGACCACAGACGCCCAGCTATTTTTGTTATTGTTGTTGTTGTAGTAGTAGCTGTCATTGTTTTTTAGCTCACCCTGGCCATCATAACCACCGTGCTACAGGCGCCAAGCCTATAGGGCATTTATTTTAAAGACATTAGTAAGATAGCTTAGCGACCTTTTGAAGTTAACTAATGGGGTGAGCCAAGACCCCAAGTTTCTGCCACAAAACCCATCCCCTCTCTCCAGGTCTCAATCTCTCTGATAAGGTGAGATGGTATCACTACCAATCTATCTCCCTTCTCTGGCTCCTCCACTTGCTATAAGGATGGTTGAAATTCAGATTTCATCTTAGTTAAGAAAAATGTGTTTTCTCTTATCAGCAGTCTGACCTTGATCATTAGATGAAAAGGCACACTTCTCGGTGGTGCTGCTTTAGTCTAATGAAGAATGAGACGAAGGCATATTTCAAAGGCAATATAAAAGCAAAGTCTCCCAAGTTACCTATTTCCTATATCCCCCTAGGGAAGAATGTGTAATAGCACAAAAATAATGGTAATATCTACTGTATCTTAAAGATTATATAAAAAAAGATGACGTGATTTCTTTCTCTTTCTGAATAAATTCTAGAAATTAGCTTATTTCTGCTTCAATTCATCTTAACTTCATAATTTTAAGGTGACACTGATTTTTCACTTATTAATGTAGCTTCCCCTTTTGTTGTCTAGTATTTGCCAAGTTTTTTCAACTAAACCCTAAAGACCGAAGGAAATAGAATTTCCTAAGTCCCCACTGAGGCTGAGTTCTGATTTGATCATCAATGCTGAAAGTGACCCTTAAGTTATAACAGGCGTTGGCTTCACCTTGCAAAGAAATAGGCCTACCTTTTAAGATTCTGTCAAAGGTCATGTCTTCTAAGTAGCTACCCCAGCCCTTAAACTAATCAGGCCGGCCCAGCTGCTTCTTCCCAAGACCACCTCAGAGCTAAGTGACTGCCTCCCAAATAACTAGCTGCAGACTAATGGGCCCCCTACTTTGCACCAGGTACTGCACACACATTAGCTCTAGCTTCTTCAGTTTAGCAAGGGAGACACCTGACCTTATTATCTTACACCTGAGAAAACCAAATTTGAGGGAAGGCAAGTCACAAACAACTGACCTGGGAAGGTCTAAAATCATGGTGAAGAAGGTGGGTTCTGAAGCCCAAATGCACCTCCTTCAACTCCCAACTTTACTATTTACATTTACTGTGACCTTAAGTCACTTAAAAGCTCTTGGAGCCTCCACTTGCTTATCTATGAAATGGGCAAAAAATATCTATGCCACACAGAGTTATTAGAAAAAGACAAAACACTACTTTGAATAGTACATAACTGCTCAATAAATGAGACTCATCATTTCTACCACATTTCTCATCCCCAGAGCACCTTCTCATGTATGGTGCTCTTACGGGGTACCATGAGGCTTCTCTGTTTAGCACAGCACAACAACTTTAGGAAATTTACACAATCTATACTTAGTGAATTCTCACGTAAGAAGCAATTTCAAAAATCAGGCTGCATCATGAAAAAATTTCCATTTGCAAACATCTGGTGCCCATTCCCAAATGTAAAATTAAGTCAATGACAATCACACCTCATTTTAAAACCAGTGAACTTCCCTCCCAAAGTTTGTGCTGACCTTCCTTTACAGAGGCTGTTCGTCGCCTTGTTCTTTTTCTTCCTTTGTGATCTTCTTCTAGGATCTTATCATCAAAGCCAGTCAGTTCAATGGTTTCAGATTGACTTGTGGGTCCACCCGAGAACCATTCTGGTTCTTCTTCTGTATAAGAATCATTTCTTCTACGCTCACCAAAGACACGCTTACTATCCCCAAACTCTCTCTAGAAAAGTTCATAAAGCAAAATTAAAAAAATAAAATTCTAGTCATTTCTACATCAATTAAAGTCTTAATAAATTAAGTTATGCTTGGTAGTAAGTGGAAGACACTTTGCTATAGACTTGAAGCCCGTGACCACCCCCACCCAGCTATCCCTAGTCCTCATAACTGGTTTAAGAGTGGGTTGTGTTCCTCCAGGTTCTCAAATCTGATATAAATGAACATTAAGTCCCCAAGCACATGAAGTATGAAAGAGTCCAAAAGACAAACCCTGAAACGCTTGTCCTTGTAATCCCTCTCACGGTCTCTGTCTCTCAAGTCCCGCAGGTCCTTATCACCAAGACGGTGATCCTTCTCAAAGGTCCGGGCAGAGATTATCCTCCCACTGCCAATCCTACGTCCACCCAGCAGACGAAGCCCATCACCATCTTTCTCTAATGGACTTCCTGAGCGCCGGGAGCTAACAGCAGCTGTCACGTGGCAGCCCCCTCCAAAGCTGCGTCTCTGTGGGCTGAGAACAACATCTAAGTCGTCTTCTTTCACCCGCTCTCGTGGATCTGCAGAGATGCGGGAAAGAAAATTAAGCAAACAGGAGTTCTTTTCCTTCTTTAGGATACCGTATGTCCACATAACTGATGGGGGAAGGCTTGGAAGGGCGTCACCACTAAAAATTGGGCTTATCAACATATTCAGAGTAATATGTACATTACATATTTAAGTAAGGCTGAGACTTTTGCTTTTTCTCTTTAGAGCAGCAAACATACTTAACAATAAATGATTTTCCATGATTAGTCTTTGCAATGCCTTCATTTTTACAAGTCCTTATCTATGAATTATTAGCAAATGTTTTATCAACTAATAAACTACAGTGTCAGTACTTGGAGAAATAACTGCTTAAAAAGTTAAAGTGTCTCTTCAATAAATGATGAAAAGTTGGAAATCCACACACATAAAAATGAACTTGAATCTATGCCTGGTACTATATGCAAAAATTAATTCAAAATGGAATCACAGATCTAAATGTAAAGCTTAATATTATAAAACTTCTACAAGAAAATATAGAATGAAATTCTTGTGGCACTGGGTTAAGAAAAATGTCCTCAGGCATGACAACAAAAGCATGATCCATTTAAAAAAAAAAGATAAATTGGGTTTTATCATAATTTAGAACTTCTGTTCTTTGAAAGACACTGTTTAGAGAATGCAAAGAGAAGCCACAAACCAGGAGAAAATATTTCAAAGCATACTTCTGATAAAGGACTTATATCTAGAATATAAACTCATAAAAACTTAATAAAAACCAGCCCAATTAAAAAATGAACAAATAGTTTGAACAGACACTTCAAGGAGGTTATATGGATGGCAAATAAGCATGTGAAAAGATACTCAATATCATTAGTCATTAGAGATATGCAAATTAACCATGTGATGTCACTACACCCCTATTAGAATGGCTAAAATTAAAAAGACTGACCATTCCAAGTGCTGGCGAGGAAGTGGAGCAAGTGGAACTCTCATACACTGCTGGTGGAAATGTAAAATGGTACAACCACTTTGGAAAAACAGTTCGGCAGTTTCTCAAAACATTAAAAAAAATCTATTATATGACCCAGCCATTCTACTCCTAGGTTTTTACCCAAGGAAAAAAAGTCCATATGGAAGAGTACTCCATGAATGTTCACAGCAACTTTAGTTGTAACAGTCAAAAACTAAAAACAACGCTAATGTCTACCAAAAGATAAATGGACAAACTGGTGAATCTATACAATGGAATACTACTAGGTAATAAAAAGGAATATACTACATAACTTAACATGGATGAATCTTAAAATTATTTTGAGTGAAAGAAGCTACACAAACAGTATACTTAGTATTTCCACTTAAATAAAATTCTAGAATACATTAAGCTAATTTACAGTGACAGAAAGCAGATTGGTATGAGGAGGGGTAAAAGGGAGAGACTCATAGGCATACTAGGGAATTTGGGGGAGTGATGAAAATGCTCAGGGCATTGATTGTGGTAATGGTTTCACAGTGGATACAAATGTCAAGACATCAAATGGTACACTGTATGTGCAAGCTATTGTATGTAAATTATCTCAGTAAAGGTGTAAGAAAAAACTAACATTTTATCACATCAAAAAAAATCTCTTCCTAGAAAAACCAGGAAACTGAAGGTTAATCTAAGAAAAACCTGCTTTAATGCTCTTAACAGAAACAGCTCCTAGAATGTTCTTATATATACTTTTTCAGAATTTCCATGAAGTTTTTTCCAAAAAAACAGGATATAATATGGATAGCTTTATATAACTTGGTTATGACTCAATATATTATGAATATCACTTGCCAATAAAAATGTCTACAACATGTTTTTACAGCTGGACAATGTAGTATTCTTTTTTTTTTTGTGAGACAGAGTCTCACTTTGTCATCCTTGGTAGAGTGCCGTGGTGTCACAGCTCACAGCAACCTCAAACTCCTGGGCTTAAGCAATTCTCTTGCTTCAGCCTGCCAGTAGCTGGGACTACAAGCACCTGCCACAACTCCTGGCTATTTTTAGAGATGAGGTCTCGATTTGGCTCAGCTGTTCTCAAACCTGTGAGCTTAGGCAATCCACCCGCCTTGGCCTCCCAAGTGCTGGAATTACAGGCATGAGCCACCATGCCCAGTGACAATGTAATATTCTTTCATATGGATGTTCCAAAGTTTTCTCAATCTACCATTTGTATTGAATTTTTATGTTCCTTTTCACTTTTCCTCACTTTAATAAAGTTTCTGTGTACATCTTTAATGATTCTCTTAGAATCATTAATTGTTTGAGCCAGATGCTCACATCTATAATTACTTTGGGAGGCTAAGGTGGGAGGACTGCTTGAACTCAGGAGATTGAGACCAGCCTGAGCAAGAGCAAGATCCTGTCTCTATTTAAAAAAAAAATTAGCTAGGTGTTGCGGCAGGTGCCTGTAGTCTCAGCAACTGGGGAGGCTGAAGGCAAGAGGATCACCTGAGCCCAGAAGTTTGAGGTTGCTGTGAACAAAGGTGCTAGGGTGACAGAAACTATCTTAAGAAAAAAAAAAAAAAAAAAAAAAAAAAAAAAATATATATATATATATATATATATATATATATATGAAGGACATTACTACACTAAGTATACTACTAATAGATTCTGTGTAGAGGGGGTCTTAATAGCTTAAACCAGAGTCACTTATATCATCTTTGCTCAGTTCTAAACTGTTATGATAGATCTTCCTCTCATCTCAAAAGGAGTTCTTGCAACAAGTTCCTTGAATGGTTCTTATATTGCTGAGTTTCCATTTCACCCTTAAATAGCCTTTCAAGCATAAAGGGGTAAAGAAATGGAAAATCAAACTTTACTCCAGTTTCAAACCATATTTAAACACTGTATTTTAGGACTGGGTGTGGTGGCACACAAGTGTAATCCTAGCACTCTGAGAGGCTGGAGGTAAGTGGATTGCTTGAGCTCAGGAATTTAAGATCAGCCTGAGCAAGAGTGAGACCTCAGCTCTTAAAAATATATAGATATATAGCCGGGCACTGTGGCAGGCACTTATAGTCCCAGCTACTTGGTAGGCTGAGACAAGAGGATTGCTTGAGCCCTAGAGTTTGAGGTTTCTGTGAACTCTGACACCACAGCATTGTACTGAGGGTGACAAAGTTAAGACTCTCAAAAAACAAACAAAAAAACACTGTGTTTAGACCACAGTCCATTATGAATTAAGAATTGCCAGAACTGATTCACATCCAAGGACTAGCATCATATGTGAGACAAGGCAAGATCAGATTTCCAACATAGCTTTATGCTACCCACCAGATCTCAGTTCATGATAGACATTAATAATGTTAATTAAACAGCACATAGCCTAACACAGTCTACTAAAGCCAACTGTAAATCAGTTTCCTGATAATGACTTTTTCGCCCAATTCATAAACTCACAATAACCAAAAGCATGTCCCCAAAATTACTGGCGCACTCTTGAACAGCTGTGTGCTCACCTACTATCCTGCGCACCAGAGAAGGCCGGTCTGAATCCAACTCTTTCTTCAGATTTTCTACTGGTGAGCTCCGTCCTGATGCTGGGTAGAGAGAGGCATGCCACTTCTCAGGGTCCCAGACACCATCACTATAGGTCAAAAAGTATTGACAGTTACCACTTATACCCAGGAAATATGTAGGTAGTCTAATTTCTAAACCTCTTCAGGTAGTAAGTTATAGAAACCTCTTTCTAACATAAAGCTTCATGGCTGCCTTCAGAATGGTTACCTCTTCTAAGATGAAAACAATCATCAGTTCATTAATACTTTGTTTCTCACATAACACCAATAGTTACTTGGAAAACAATGGTTTGTGCACAATTGAAACCTTTAGACCAGTGGTTCTCAACGTTCCTAATGCTGCAGCCCTTTAATACAGTTCCTGTGGGTCGCAATCCACAGGTTGAGAACTGCTGCTTTAGACCATAAACCTTAGGGTACATATGGATTATAATAACTAGACCTGTCCTATGCAAGGAAAGTGCTCCATACATAATGACTCAGTTTATTAAAGTTTAATACAAGGGAGAAAAAGAATTCCCAATCCTCTCATCAGAAGTAACTCCTGGGCTCAGCGCTTGTAGCTCAAGCAGCTAGGGCACCAGCCACATACACCAGAGCTGGCGGGTTCGAATCCAGTCCAGGCCTGCCAAACAATAATGACAACTACAACCAAAAAACAGCCAGGCATTGTGGAGGGTGCCTGTAGTCCCAGCTACTTGGAAGGCTGAGGCAAGAGAATCACTTAGGCCTAAGAGTTTGAGGTTGCTGTGTCACCATGGCACTCACCCCCAGGACAACAGCTTGAGACTCTGTCTCAAAAAAAAAAAAAAAAAAAAAAAAAAAAAAAAGAAGTAGCTCCTGGAATGGTGTGTACTTTTCTAAAATTTCTATGCATAGTCTCTATTTTTCCATAAGCAGAATAGACGATGCTTAAGAGCTTCCAATGCAGGCGGGGCGAGGCAGCTTATGCCTGTAATCCTAGCACTCTGGGAGGCTGAGGCGGGTGGATTGTCTGATCTCAGGAGTTTGAGAGTAGCATGAGTAAGAGTGACACCCCAATTCTACTAAAAATAGAAAAACTAGCCGATATTGTGGTGGGCACCTATAGTTCCAGCTACTCGGGAGGCTGAGACAAGAGGAACGCTTGAGCCCAAGCATTTGAGGTTGCTGTGAGCTGTGACACCAGGGTGAAAGAGTAGGACTCGGTCTCAAAAAAAAAAAAAAAAAACCCTTACAATGTGTAGGTTTTCCCTTTCTAATGATGGGGTAGCAGGTGGTGTAGTGTGCAAAGCAGAAGCTCTGGAACCCAACAGTCTAGGATCAAATTCTAGTTCTGCCACCTACGACCAGGGACATCCTGGACACTTACTGAGCTGTGTTTTCTGCAGCAAGGACTTCCTCAACCCTATCAGACCAGGCTGCACTATTATACCCTAGCACAACTGAAGCATAGGTGTAATAGCCACAATCGTCCTTTGCAGCCTGTAGTGTTTGTAATGTTAAACTTTTTTTTGAGACAGAGCCTCAAGCTGTCGCCCTGGGTAGAGTGCCATGGCATCACAGCTCACAGCAGCCTAAAACTCCTGGGCTTGAGCAATCCTCTTGCCTCAGCCTCACAAGTAACTGGGACTCCAAGCGCCCGCCACAATGCCCGGATGTTTTTCGGTTGCAGTTATCACTGTTGTTTGGCAGGCCCAGGCTGGATTCAAACCTGCCAGCTATGTCTGGTGTATGTGGCTGGCGCCTCAGCTGCTTGAGCTAAGTGCCGAGCCTGTAATGTTAAACTCTTACGAGTTATGTTCCATGAAGGCAAGGAGTACTTGGTAGCACTCGGCACAGTATTCATCAGCTAGGAACTGAACATTTATTTCTTGGCTAAGTATGTCAAGCACTAACTCTCAAACTCCTCCCAATAAAGGAGATGTTACCTACAGTCTAGGATGGTTGTGAGAATTACTTGGAGTTAAAGAGCCCAATAAATTTTTAATTCTCTGAGAGAAGAGAACGAGAAGCTTTCTCTTCTCTCTTATTCTTATCACTAGGCACAATGTCTCCACTTTAGTAAAAGCTCTACATGTGCCCATAAATTTATTTTATACCAAGGAGAAAAGGTGTTTTGACAATAAGATCTAACTTGAGGCATAAAATGGTTTTATAGCTTTAACCAAAAACCAAGTTATCTGAGACTCATGAAAAATCCTAACCAACTGGAATAACCATTAAGTATCACCTTCATTAGGGGAATGTGGTGAGGCATCTAGGTTTAACATAAAGATGGTTTTTGTTTTTGTTTTTTTTTGGCCAGGGCTGGGTTTGAACCTGCCACCTCCGGCATATGGGGCCAGCGCCCTACCCCTTTGAGCCACAGGCACTGCCCATAAAGATGGTTTTTGAAACAGGCTGTCCTCCGTTTTAATTTTATTTATTTATTTTGAGATAGAGTCTCAATCTGTTACCCTGGGTAGAGTGCTGGGGCATCATCGTAGCTCACAGCAACCTCAAACTCTTGGGCTTGAGGGATCCTCTTGACTCAGACTCCCGAGTAACTGGGACTACAGGTACCTGCCACAATGCCCAGATAGTTTTTCTGTTTTTAGTAGAGACAGAGTCTTGTTCTTGCTCAGGCTGGTCTCAAACTCTGAGCTTAAGCAGTCCACCAGCCTTGGCCTCCCAAAGTGCTAGGATTGCAGGTATTAGCCACTGCGTCCAGTAGTCTGTCCTTTTCAAAAAAGTCTTTCCTGGCTTGGCACCTGCAGCTCAAGAGGATAGGGCGCCAGCCACATACACCAGAGCTGGCAGGTTCAAATCCAGCCCAGACCTGGCAAACAACAAAGACAACTACAACCAAAAAATAGACAGTTGTTGTGACGGGTGCCTATAGTCCCAGCTATGTGGAAGGCTGAGGCAAGAGAATTGCTTAAGCCCAAAAGTTGGAGGTTGCTGAGAGCTGTGACGCTACGGCACTCTACCCAGGGTAACAGCTTGAGGCTCTGTCTCAAAAAAAAAAAAAAAAGTATTTCCTGGCTCGGCACCCGTAGCACAGTGCTTACGGCGTCAGCCACGTACACCAAGGCCGGTGGGCTTGAACCCAGCCTGGGTCAGCTAAACAACAAGAACAACTGCAATAAAAATAGCCAGGCCTCGTGGGCACCTATAGTCCCAGCTACTTGGGAGCATGAGGCAAAAGAATCACTTAAGCCCAAGAGTTGGAAGTTGCTGTGAGTTGTGATGCCACAGTACTCGACCGAGGGCAGCATAGTGAGACTATCTCAAAGAAAAAAAAAAAAAGACAAAAAAAACTTTCCTATTTAATCACGAAATTAAACATGATGTTTTAACATGCTTAATGTTAAAAAACGTGGGTTAGGGCAGCACCTGTGGCTCAGTTGAGTAGGGCACCAGCCCCATATACTGACAGTGGTGGGTTCGAATTCAACCCCAGCCAAACTGCAACAAAAAAATAGCCGGGCGTTGTGGCAGGTGCCTGTGGTCCCAGCTACTTGGGAGGCCGAGGCAAGGGAATCACCAGGAGTCCTCAAACTATGGCCCGCGGGCCACATGCAGCGGTGTAATTGTATTTGTTACTGTTTTGTTTTTTACTTCAAAATAAGATATGTGCAGTGTGTATAGGAATTGGTTCATAGTTTTTTAAGCTATAGTCCAGCCCTCCAGTGGTCTGAGGGACAGTGAACTGGCCCCGTGTTTGAAAATTTTGAGGACCCCTGACCTAAGCCCAAGAACTGGAGGTTTCTGTGAGCTGTGATGCCACAGCATTCTACCAAGGGTGACAAAGTAAGACTCTGTCCCTTAAAAAAAAAAAAAAAAAAGAAAGAAAAGAAAGAAAAAACGTGGGTTAGGCTGTGTGGTGGCTCACACCTCTAATTTCAGCACTTCTGCAGGGTGGGGCAAGAGAATGATTTGAGGCCAGAAGTTTGAGACCAACTTGAGCAACAAAGCAAGATAAAGTCTCTACAAAAATAGAAAAATTAGCCAGGCATGGTGGTACAAGCCCGTATTCCCAGTGATTTGGGAGGCTGAAACAGGAGAATCATTTGAACCCAGGCATTTGAGGTTGCTGTGAGTCATAATCATGCCACTGCACTCCAGCCTGAAGAGATTGACACCTTATCTTTAAAACAAACAAACAAACAAAAAAAAAAAAACAAAAAAAAATAGTGGCTTGGCGCCTGTGGCTCAAGTGGCTAAAGCGCCAGCTACATACACCTGAGCTGGCAGGTTCAAATCCAGCTAGGGCCCGCCAAATGACAGCTGCAACCAAAAAATAGCCAGGCGTGGCCTGGTGCCTGTAGTCCCAGCTACTTGAGAGGTGGAGGCAGGAGACTCACTTGAGCCCAGGAGTTGGAAGTTGCTGTGAGGTGTGATGCTATGGCACTCTACCCAGGACGACAGCTTGAGGCTCTGTCTCAAAAACAAAAGTGTCCAGGCATTGTGGGGAAGAACCTGTAGTCTTAGCTACTAGGGAGGCTGAGGCAGGAGGATCATTTGAACCCTAGAGTTTGGGATTGCTGTGAGCTATGATGCCATAATACTCTACCCAGGGTGAAAGAGTCAGACTGTCTCCAAAAAAAAGTGGGCTACCATGAACCCACGAACCATCTACCATATCTAACAAATGACTAAGATGGGCATAAATAGTATTATACAAAATAGGATTATTGTAGGACATGTTCAGACCATTTTTAGCTATAGCCTTCTCAAGCCAAAGCCATCTCCCTCTTACAAAAGAACTTACGGTCCAATGAGGGTAATCTGAATGGCTGAATGGATCTTTTGTCTAAGGACCCAGCGCCCTCCTGATGAGCACTCCTGCAACAGGCTCTTGAAGTACCTTCAATGTACAGTGCAAAACCCACAGACCACTGCTAGAGAGAAAAGACCCTGGTAAAGATTCCTTTATTCTGCTTTCTTATTATGAAATGACTGACCAAGTCATTTCTAGTTTTCATTACCAGTTAGTTACTTACCTCTTGAAATCTCTCTTCTACTTATAATTCTACCAGAAAACTTCTAAACAACAGAATTCTTAGTTCACCAAGTTTGTTATATTAGGTTGTTTCAAAAGTTTTGTCCGTTTCAAAATCATGTGTTTTTGTAGCTCCATATCTCAATAAATACTTATCCTACTGTGTCGTGGTATATACTGATCGATGGAGAATTTTGTACTCTATACATTGATGCTGTTCATTTTTTTCTACTTTTAATTTTTTTTATTCTTTTCAGCCTATTACTATATGATGTCATTAAGTGATTTTCGGCCAATTTTTCTCTAC
>CAUYPK010035943.1:0-35421 GCA_963574355.1 Loris lydekkerianus | reverse complement strand
TTGTATGGGTATGCAGGTTTCTGTTGTTATTGAGTTCAACTTTTATTCCATGATGATCTGCGAAGATGCAAGGAATAATTTCAATTTTTTAAAATTTGCTGAGGTTAGATTTGTGATGTGGTCGATTTTGGAGTATGTTCCATGGGCTGATGAGAAGAATGTGTATTCAGTTTTGTTGGGATGAAATGTTCTGTAGATGTCTGTTAAGTCCAGATGTTGAATGATTAAGTTTAAATCTAAAATTTCTTTGCTTAGCTTCTTTTTTGAGGATCTATCCAGCTGCTAAAGGGGTGTTAAAATCCGCAACTACTATGGAACTAGAGGAAATCAAGTTGCTCATGTCTGTTAGAGTTTCTCTTATAAATTGAGGTGCATTCTGGTTGGGTGCATAAATATTAATAATTGAAATCTCATCATCTTGAGTATTACCTTTAACAAATATGAAGTGTCCATCCTTATCTTTACTTATTTCAGTTGGTTTAAAGTGTATTGTGTCTGCGAATAGGATTGCAACTCCTGATTTTTTCTGCTTTCCATTTTCCTGGAGTATAGATGACCATCCCTTCACCTTGAGTCTATATTTGTCTTTTAATGTAAGTTGCAATTCTTGTATGCAGCAGATATCTGGCTTGAGTTTTTGTATCCAGTCAGCCAACCTTTGCCTCTTTAGAGGACAATTTAAACCATTCACATTAATTGAGAATATTGATAAGCCTTTCGAGAGTCTGGTGGACATTTTTAATCCTTTTGCAACTGTGGAAGTTGGAATTTGATCAAAATTTTCTGGGTGGGTTTACCTTTGTGGAGGAGGATTACGCTAGTCTTTATGGAGGATAGGTCTGAGAATATCCTGGAGAGCTGGTTTAGTTATAGCAAATTTCTTCAACGTGTGAATGTCATTGAAGTATTTAATTTCTCTGTCATAAATGAAACTCAGTTTAGCTGGGTACAGGATCCTGGCTTGAAAGTTATTTTGTTTTAGGAGATTAAAAGTCAATGACCATTCTCTTCTAGCTTGAAAGGTTTCAGCAGAGATATCTGTAGTTTTTCTAATATTCTTGCCCTTGTAAGTGATGGTTTTCTTTTGTCTGGCTGCTTTCAGTATTTTCTCCTTCATATTAACTTTAATGAAATTGATTATGATTTGTCTGGGTGATGTATTATTTGGGTTGAGTCATGGTGGAGTTCTGAAACTGTCTGCTATCTAAATTTCAGAATCTCTTGGCATGTCTGGAAAGTTCTCCTTCATAATCTCATGGAGAAGAGACTGTGCCTTATGAAGCCACTTCGTCGTTTTCGGGGAACTCTATAAGACGAATTTTGTGTTTTTTTTGTTTTGTTTTGTTTTTTTTTTTCAAATTATCCCAGAGCTCTCTGAGAGAGTGATCTGTTTTTGCCCTCCATTTCTCTTCCCCTTTGAGAGTTTTGGAGCTTTCAAAAGCTTTGTCAGAAATGTCAAAAATCCTTTCAGTCAGGATCAATGTCAGAAATGTCAGAAATCCTTTCTTCTGCTTGCTCCATTCTGTTACTGAGGGATTCTACTGTGTTTCTCAGATCTTTGAGGGCTGCAAGTTCTTGTCTCAATGTGTCAAAATCTTTTGTCATTTGGTCTTTGAATTCGTTGAATTCTTGAGATATCTTTTAGGTTACTGCTTTGAATTCTAATTCGATCTTATTTTTTATCCAGATTCTGAATTCTATTTATGACATCTCAGCTATTTGTTTGTGCATAGGATCTTGTACTGTGTGTGCCCCTTTGATCCTTGGGGGAGTTGATCTACTCTGATTATTCATATTGCCAGAGTTTTTCTGTTGATTTTGCCTCATGATTGTTTTTCACCATTGCTTCTGGCCATCCTCAGAGTTGGGGAGGTGTCTCTCCAAGAATAGACCCCAGTGAGATCACTCTATTGTTGCTGGATCTTTGTAGGGAGTGACCCTGTATAGTTCCTCTGAGGCTGCTCGAGCCGGGGAGTTCTGGTTGTGGAACAGCTCCGGAGTGTGACACACCCGGTTCCAGGAACAGGGCGGGAGGTGGTTCTGGGAGTGCCTGGCATCCTGTGGCTTTGGCACAGAGAGCCCAAGGCTCCAGCAGTCTCTGGCCAGGAGAAGGGCTCTTTGCAGAGGAAGGGAGGGCTCCAGAGGGCACACGGCTACTAGTGTCCCTGGCCTGATGAGCAGCCAGTCTGGAGGCAGGGAGGGTACAAGAGGGAGGATGTAGGGTTGCACGGCTTCCACAGTTTCTGTTCAGAGCATGCGCAGGCCCGGTGGGCACGGGTCGTGGGTTGGGGGTTGCGGTGCAGCTCTTATGGAGGTCCAGGAGGTTCCAAGCCCAGGAGTTTGAGGTTTCTATGAGCTGTAACTCCATGGCACTCTACCATGGGCAATAGCCCGAGGCTCCAGTGTGCCAAAATCAGTCTCACTCTGCCTCTGAGGGTTAAGGCTGTAAGGCAGGTCAGTCCCCACCTTAAGGTTGCTCAGCCACTAGGTTACTAGCTCCTGCCCAATCCTTGCTCTGTGACCCTGAGGGTGGAGCTTGCCAGGGCAGTTGTCTCACAATGGCCTGTGGCCCACAGCTGAACACTATTAGCTCCGTCCGGCTCAGCGGCCTGGTCTGGGGCCCTAGACAATACCCATAGTTCTCCGCACTCCTGCTCAAGCTCTCCCCAAGGCAGTTCAACTGAGTGCCAAGTCCAAAAACACCGAAACAGTTCACAGGTAAGGCCTTTCGGTTTGTGGTCTCACTGCTGCTTGTACTTACGGTTGCCGGTGGGATTAGATTGATCGAACACATGCAACCACTTGCCAGTTTTCCACTGTTTTTGTCCTTCTCTTGGGGTCCAGAAGTCCCTTGCTGACTCCCTGTATCCTCAAAGGGATGATTATAGGCAGATCCCACCAGCCAGAGATGCCTGGAGTCTTATCTCTCCAGACTCACCATGCCCAGTTACAGGGAAGCTGTTACTTGGCCGCCATCTCAATTTTTCTGCCCCCTTACTCACTTTTGATAGCTTTCTTTTTTACAATGCTATAATAATGTGCAGGTCTGTTGAAGCCTGAGCTTTAAAGAGAAGTGCTCTGCAATGGCAGTCTCCTGTATGTTTCACCAGGCCCTGGTATGTATCCAGCAGGAGCTTAGTGGTACCCTCAGGTATGAGCTTCTGTCACTTTTGAAATAGCCCATGGTACTTTCACGGCTTGCCTAGATCCACCTCCTGGGCCTGCTGTGACATATGTCTCAGCCACTGCTTGTCTATAGCTGCCTCACTACCACCTACCCCCTCCCTTGCTGCCCCTTGTCTGGCTAACAAAGCACCAAATGTGGCTGGTGTCAGGGATAAGGGTGGGGGCTAGGAAAGTGCTCCCCCTAGACTGCTTCTGTCCATGTGGCTAATGACAATTGAGTCCTCGCTGTCAATATATACCCAGGGCTTGGATTGGAATTACTAATGAGTTGGGGACCCTTGGGCCCGTCTTATGTTGTTTGAATCCTGGACTTTCAGGAACCAGTTGCTTTTCTGAGGGTTTCTTGTTACTTACTGCCCTTTGCAATTAGAAGCAGGGTTCTTTCCAATGTCCTCTTTTTATTTCAAAAAACACACTGATTGTACCCTAATGTAGAGTGCCTTTTTTTTTTTGACTGTCTGAATGGATCCTTAGCTGCCATCGCTAGCTGAATGCACACAGTTTTCAGTTTGTGTTAAAGGCCATATTAACCAGCTGTGAAAGATTTGTGCTGATTACCTTTCTCTGGCTATGGGTGTCCTCTAGCCAAATTGAGCTCCTTGTTGGATAAGGAGAGACCATTTACAACCAAGAATCATAACCTAATGGGCATAGGATTAAAGAATTAGTTCAAGCTTCGCCCTCTCTATCCCCTCCCATGGTAACCAAGATGGCAGAAGCGGCAGGCATTCCTTCCCTCTTGCTGCACGCTACTTGGCAGCAGGCTGTGGGTGTCGGTATTCCCCAACACTGATTGGCTCTTGGGCTATAGTCCCTCCCAGCATCTCACTCTGGCCAGCTGCAAAGTTAGTTCTAGCAGGGGTGGAAGAACAACATTTATCAAAACACAGATAATTTTGTATTCCATATACAGTGAGTTCGTCTCAGAAATACTCAAATAAATCAATGAATTTATTTCAAGAAGAGAGCTTCAGAGTTAACATTTTAACTCTGTGGTGGCAGGTTCATCATTAGAGTTCTGAATTTTCCTCAATATAATTTTCCCTTTAATAAAAACCTATGCATAAGAATTGGCCCTCCTAGAAAACCTGGCATGCCTTTGATACATAATTGCAAGAAAATGCACCATGAAACAACTGGGGTGCCTGAAGGGGATCATTCTTGTCTTTCTCTTTCTCTCTCTCTCTTTTTTTTCTTTTTCTTTTTTTGCAGTTTTTGGCTGGTGCTGGGTTTGAATCTGCCACCTCTGGATATGGGGCTGGCGCCCTACTCCTTTGAGCCACAGGTGCTGCCTGTCTTTCCTTATTTTTAAAGGATTTGTTTCCCTTTTCCTTTTTTTTTTTTTTTTTGACAGATTCTCATTCTGTCACCCAGGGTAGAGTGCCATGGCATCATCATAACTCACAACAATCTCAAATTCTTAGGCTCAAACAACCCTTTTGCCTCAGCTTCCCAACTAGCTGAGACTACAGGTTCCCACTACAATACCCAGATAATTTTTCTATTTTTAGTAGAGAAAGGAGGTCAAGCAATCCTCTTGTCAAGGCCTCCCAGAGTGCTGGGATTACAGGCGTGAGCCACCATGCCTGGCATGTTTCCCAGTCTTTCAAAGAAGCAACCTGATTGTGGTATAGGGTTTAGTGTAGTGGATCACAGCCTGCTGATTGTGGGTGGCCTCTACAGTGTTTCACCTCTGTGTCACTCTACAAACAAGACAATTCAGTTTCCCCTTTTGCAAAAGCACAGAAAGACCAAATTAATGTTAATTTTGTGAGGAAGAGGCAATGGAGAAGACCTTTTAGAATGCACCCCAAAATTAAAATTTGGATCCAAACAACAAATTATCCAAACAACAAATTCCTGGGAAAAGAACTAACAGTTCACAATAAACCGAGGACCATGAACCACCTTGTTTCCTCACATTCCACAAAAGAGGTAGCAACCACCACTTTTCCTCACATTTCAGGCAAGTGATATCATAATACATAAATTCACCAGATAAGTGGTAAAAAATTTGCAAACAATCTAACATAAATAATAAAAGGAATTCCCAATAATCTGAAAATAACTATAGACTATCAATCAAATGGGGATTTTCATTGAACATCTATTTTTTCCTTATGCCCCAGCATATATATTTGATTTCTTTTTACACATAGACTTATAGCTATAAGTTCCACAGTTTTTCCCGAGGGATTTTGAGATGGAGCTTCCTTATATTGCACAAATACCAGACAATACAGGGATTCTCAACATAAAATTCTGGGGCCTATCAAAGAAATGGTAATTTAAAGAGGACAAATGCCACCACAAATGGCACTCAGATGGTTGCCTCAAAGGTCCAACTACAGGGCTGGAAGGTTCACAAATGGGAACCCAAAGGGGATAAATGTCACCCCAAATGGTGATGGGAATCTAGAGGAGATAAACACCACCCCCAAATGGCTAGAAGATTCAAAATCCTCCCTAAATAGGTGGTCTAGTACTCCTATTCCCTGGGTCTCAAATGAATGGTCTAATCCATCCTTTCTCTGGGAAACCCTTCCCAAATGGTGGCCTACTCCCCTCAATCCTTGGGAACAAATGAGCTCCAAATTCAAACCAGGGTTCCCTATTTCCACTCAACCTCGTGACTTTCACCCCAAAAGTCACCTCAACACAAACAAAGCCAATAAGCCAAAAACCCCATATAGATGGAGATAGGGTGTTGGCATACATGCCAGGGAACTTATCCAACTAAAGGCCTGGCATCCAGACATTTTCCAAATCCATTTCCTTCTCCTTACCTCAGTTCAGGCTGTGGGGAGCTGCATTGACTTTGAAGAGACAGAGAAAGGAATTCTTGGAGGTAAAACAGGCTTCAGAGCTGCTGTCCCTTGCTCTCTCACCTTGAAAAGATTTATTCCTTGTTGTGAAGACCCATAGCTTGGACCCAGGGATACTCCTTGTCTCTTCCAGAACTTGCTGGTTCAATTACACTGGAGCACCAATAGACCTACTCAGGAACTCCAAATTCTGTTACCAAAACTTTAGCACTTATCCATGAGGCTACATCAGAACAATGAGAACAGGCTGTATGAAGAGAAGGAAAACGAAGTTGATTAATTTGTCAACAAAGAAGGAAGCTTACAGACTTTTATCTCAAAGTACCAAAGTGCCCTGCTTCTGAGCAGAAGTATAGAGCTTTCAAATGGGATGGTTCTGATTAATACCATCTGTGGCTAATACAATCTCATGAACTCCTGGATTTGTCCTATCTTCACTAAGACAATCTCATGACCTCCAATCAGATTCATCTCATCTCCTGTGGCACAAAGAAAAAGGGCACTCTCCTACTCCTACTGACCACTAGCCTAAGGCAGGGATATGGGTTTTAGTTCTCAAATAGGGTAAGGGGGTTTGAAGAGGCAGAAAAAATTTCTTCTCTTTTTTCCTGGACACTTTCTCTGTTACACCATGATTATGGTATGTGTTTGGGGGACATTATTAGAAATAAAATATCCGGCTTGGAGCCTGTAGTTCAACAGCTAGGGTGCCAGCCACATACACCGGAGCTGGCAGGTTCAAACCCAGTCCAGGACTGCTGAACAACAATAGCAACCACAACCAAAAAATAGCCAGGCGTTGTTACAGGTGCTTGTAGTCCCAGCTACTTGGGAGGCTGACCCAAGAGAATCGCTTAAGCCCAAGAGTTGGGGATTGCTGTGAGCTGTGACATCAGAGCACTCTACCCAGGGGGAGAGCTTAAGACCAAAAAAAAAAAAAAAAAAAAAAAGAAAGAAGAAACAAACAAAATATCCTTCTGACTCAAAAATCCCTCTCTACAAAATATATGCCCAATAAATAAAAATAGTTCAGACTCAGTAAAGAGACACTTTTTGAAAAAGAACTATTACAAAGGAGGAAATATTCTTGGGAACAAGCTGTACAAATGGGTGAGATTCTTTCTGTCTTTGCTATCTCTTTAGTTAGTGGATTGACTGTTACATACATCATGTTCTAGTTAGTTGATTATTTATTAACAAAACTTTAATTTTATTTCTTATGGTCTTCAATTTTATGTAAGCCCATGATCTTGGAAAACAAAGATTAAGAAATTCCCCATTCTCCACTCTCCACCCCCTTACTTTGTGTTTTAGCAGAAAAAGGCCTGCTGCAAAGAACAACTCTTCCCCACATGACTTACAATATCTGACAATTAGCTTATGAACTTGCCTCCATGCACTTATGATGGCAGCACTGTACAAACAGCTCAGTAAGGTTTCATAACTCTGGTATATGTCAGTTTCTCACAGCTGGAT
This sequence comes from Loris lydekkerianus, assembly GCA_963574355.1. NCBI lineage: Eukaryota > Metazoa > Chordata > Mammalia > Primates > Lorisidae > Loris > Loris lydekkerianus. The sequence goes on along the minus strand of CAUYPK010035943.1, from coordinate 27,934 downwards.
TCCTGTCAACTTGTGGTGGTGTCTTGCTGAGTGGCATTCATTATTGTTGCATGTTTTCATGTGCCATTGAGAGAATGTCGGAGCTTGAATTAAAACAATCAACAAACATTAAATTTCTTGTTGAACTTCATATGAGTATAAGTGAAACTTTAACCTTCTCTTCTTCCTCCAGGCTCCTGAACTTTGGCCATCCTCATCCCTCTTGAGAATATTTTGGCCTTAGGGTAAAAACCCTCTCATCAAATGTCAAATCACATGACCCTTTCATCTCATTTCCTCACACACCTGGTTCTTCCAAGCATTGTTCACTCCTTTATATAAAAGAAAAAATCCTTTGCCTAACTCTTGAGATACCTACATATCTTGTAGTCAAAGAGTTCTCCCTATTGCAATAGCCTCAAAATCCCCATCTAAAAGTCTCTTTTAAAATTTCCTAATGTTATAATTGGGTGAATGAGGTGAAAGCTATATTGATTAGTATGATGTAAGCACTCCAATTGGTACAAATAATCAACACACTGAAATTGGCATAAATGTATTTATGATTTATGTACAAAAAACTTAATAAAAAAATAAACGTCCCTTCTATCCCTTGTAATAATTCTTTTTAAAGAAGTCTTTCCTTACTAAATCTGAATTGTTTTTTGTTTGACATATTTTGTGGAGATAGATTTTTAAATTGGCAGGATATTTTTTTTCTAATGATTTCTAAACACAAGAACATAATGTAATTGTGGGGGTGACAGTCATCACCTTTACCATAACCTATTATGCAGAGGAAAGTCACAAGCCTCCTACTCAAGAAGAGAAGCACCCAAAACCATGACCACCCAGAGTTCTTAGGAGCCACATGAGATACTATCAGTCACAGTCCACCTTCTGGGTCCCAGTGCTTCATGTCCCTACTTTATGCAAAATGCTTTTGTTGGGTTGGCAGTCTGTTCTCAGTTCTTGGTGTGCTCTTGGCTGAATAATGACCAGAAATATCAAAAGCAAAGTAAGCATGAGGTGAAGTTAATTGAGGAAGAGCAGGAAAGGTTTAAAGAACAAGAGCAAGCTACACTGCCCAGAGATTACAAATGGGCCCCTTCTCATTGCTAGAGGCCCTGGTTATGGTCTGGGTTCCTGTTTTATGCTGTCAGGATTGAGTCTTCCCCATGGTTCACGCGTCATCGTTGAACCATGTTGGCAGACAGTTAGCAATGTGATAAATTAGCTTTAGGTTACTCTAGTTCACTTTCCAGATGCTATTGTTCCTGGGCAGCCTGCCCCTTGGGCTGGGGAATTCTCTGCACTCTTTTGCAGATTAGCAGAGTGTTCTTTCTTGTCCCAGGTGTGGCAGTTTCTTGGGACAGGGTCAAGATGGGGCAGCATCATGTAAGGGCACCCATCCTTGTCCTTCTTCTCTGAGTTGTTCAATTTCTCAAGTTAGCACCAAAGCAGGGCACCTGCCTTTGTCCCTAGAAGACCCAGAGTTCACTCACTATCTACCTAATACCTTCACTCTCCTCCAAGATCCTACAAATTCTGACTATCACAAGATCAGCTCAAAATCAAAGTCTCATTGTCTCAATCAGGTCCAAATGCAGATGAAGAGGCTCTTTGGGTGGAGGGTAGTTTATGAAACATACCAGCTGGACACAGTAAGTCTCTATTGTGGAATTGTGAAACAAGAGACAAGTCATCTGTCCTAATACTTCCAGTGCAAAATAATGGGATAGATATAGGATGATATCTATAGACATTTCACTTTATTTATCTATACTTACTGAGCCCCAAAACTTTACAACTGAGTTCTTAATATTTCCAAAGAAAAGCCTACTTTCTGCCATGTTATGTTGTTCCAGATCATAAAATAAGACAGAATATTTCCAATTTTTTTAAAATAATGGCACAGCTCCTACTTTTAAACCTGAAACACAACAACAAATGCATAATTAAGGTGGTGATTCATATAACTGCATTCAGAGACTATTTAAGTTTTCTTTTAAAATTAACAATTAGAAATTAACTAGAAAGACAACTGTGAAAGAATGAAAGAAAACGAAATCTAGAAAGCGAGAGAGAGAGAGAGAGAGATTTTTTGCAACAAGAATAAATGTTGTACTATCACCTTTGAAATTAAAATATTTAAATACATCTAGTCACAAAAACGGTAGCTGTGCACATTAATTGGATAAAGTGTCTCCTAGCTGATACAGCGGACAAAAACTGCAACTGAATGGATTAAAACAATGAAGGTTCATTTCTTCTTCTTTTTTTTTTTTTTTAACTTTTGTTTAATTTTATCTTATTTTCATTGTTGGGGATTCATTGAGGGTACAAGAAACCAGGTTACACTGATTTCATTTGTTAGGTAAAGTCCCTCTTACAATTGTGTCTTTACCCCAAAAAGGGTCATTTCTCATATACCTAAAATCTGATGTAGACAGGCAGAGGATGCCAACTGACAGGTGATCTAGAGATACCGTCTGCTTCTAACATGCAGCTATACATGTCGACATGAGCTCTCTATGGCTTATGTTTCAGTGGCAAGAGCAGTCACATGATCCTTCCTAATTATAGGTGGACTAGGCAACATAGTCCGCTCATGAGCCTGGAAGGACGGCAAGATACTATGTGGATAAGTATGTACAGTTTCTCTCCAAAACTGTTACGGAACAAGTGCTTGATAAAAGAGCAACTATAAGGCTTGTTATGAAAACAACTCTATTTCTTTATTAATTTTTTATTTTAAATTACTATGGGTAAATAACAGGTTTATATGTTTATAGGGTCCATGTGATGTTTTGCAGCTGTAAGAAATGAAGAGAGAGTAGGAATGAGCCCAGTTATGCCCTGACTCTTGCAGATTCCTGATGACACCACCGTGGTGGACTTGGAGAAGATATGGGAGCATTCTCTGGATTATCAGGCAAAGTCTCTCTCTCTCTTCCCTCACTTTCTATGCTGGGCTGCTGGAGCTGGGAGAGGAGTGGTGTGGGCATTCCCTCATGGCTGCCACAGCTGGCCTTGTACCAGCTCTCACCTGAAGCCAGCCCAGTGTTCCCCAAAGCCCATGATCACCACTTCCTAGCTACCTCTGACATTTAGTCAAAGCCCAAAGGCTCTTTAGTGAGCAGCTGGTGAATTCTGCCAGGACTGGACTCTTCCCTTCACTAGGTTCCCTTCTGGACCTGGGTGTTTCTTGAAATACTGTCCAGAAATTAAGACCTGGAATCAGGGCTTAGGACTTTGCTTGGTAATTTACTGTGACTGAGCCTGTCCCCAAGTTATAGGACAAAGTTCTTTGTACTCTTCCTTTTCTTTTCCCCAAGTGGAAGAACACTATCCCTGAGCTTCACCACCTGAAGATGGGAGAGGGGTGACACAGCTACTTGCTTGACCATTGCCACTGGTGTCTCAAGGGGTCACATGTTTGCCAAATCCACTGGCTCTGAGCCAATACAGTTGCAGAAATTACCCAACGTATTCAGACTATGGTGCCTAATTGCCTTTCTAATTTATTCCAAGCTGCAGACTGCTTTTGTCTGCTGGTGGTGGAGCTAGCCAGAACTCAGGATTCTACCACCAGGGTGGAGAACTGTCCTTTGGCTGGGCTGGTCTAAATGCTCCCTTTGCCCTATGCTATGCTCGCCTATGACAGGGCAGCTCTATGTTCCAATGCAAATTTCTACAATCATTTCACTATTTTTCCCTGGGCACACAGATTTCCTCTTCACCTTGTGCTGGCCTGGCACTGCCAGGGGATGTGTCAGGGGTGAGGTAGGCAAGGCAAGACTGTCTTTCCTGCCGAGTTCAGTGCCATTTTCCTCGATATCAATATAACGTTATAATAAAATTCTTCTCAAGGTGCTTTCTTGCATGGATAGTAATTGAATTCGGTGTTCACATGGAGGGAAATTTGCTAGAGGGCTCTATGTGGTCATTTTACTCTACCCACTGCAGTCCTCTTCATTTCTTAGTGGAGTCTGCAAGGAGGCAAATTTGCCCGGCAATTCTCTAAGATTTTTATCAGTCTCCTACATCACAGGTGCTTTCAAATATGGGATCACATTTAATCTTCAAAAGGTCCTTGAAAATCTCAGCAGGGAGATTTCACCTTTTTCACTCAATAGCCCCTTTCTGCACTGAGTGTAAATGGGATGAGAAAGCGTTCCTTTCTATTTGTGCACCGTCACCTCTTAAGAATTCTGGAAACCTCAACATGACTGAATATACATTTCCAGGTGTCATTACTCAGAAAAAAAAAAAAAAAATCAAGATTGTCCTCTGGAACAAGCACTGAGATGAGAGGCAGCAGAAGGATGGTGACTTATTTTTATCTTTGCTGTTTGAACACAGCATATCTGCTAAGAGGCCATTTTTTCCTTTTTAGAAGAGCTCTAGGGGTGGGGGTTGAGGAATTTGGCCTCCATAGATGTTTACTACATGATGATTTCCATGGTCTTCCCTCATCTCCAACTTATGAGGGTGGCTATGTTTTTTGACTATCTAGGTAAACGCACCCATCAGCATATTTGTTCAGGGGCCATCTTGCATAGCACACTCCTTTAAAATCTTATTGACTGGCGGCACCTATGGCTCAGTGAGCAGAGCGCCAGCCACATATACCGACAGTGGTGGGTTTGAACCCGGCCCCAGCCAGCTAAAATGGCAATGACAACTGCAACAACAACAAAAAAAGGCCCGGCATTGTGGTGGGCACCTGTAGTCCCAGCTAGTCAGGAGGCTGTGGCAAGAGAATCTCCTAAGCCCAAGAGCTGGAGGTTGCTGTGAGCTGTGATGCCACAGCACTCCACTGAGTGCGACAAAGTGAGACTCTGTCTCAAAAAAGTACATAAATAAATAAAATCTGATTGACAGTATTTAGGTTGTTTACAAAACCCTACCTCAAACTTCAGTTACATCCCAAGAATCAATATATCGTGTGGAAAATCAGAAACCAGACTCTAACTACCATTCTCATTTGGAGACCACTGCAATGTTGAGGGGTGGGAGAGGGTATGTGGTAATCAGACACTTCAATTTCATTGTCAGGGGTTTCATTGAGAGGGATAGGCCCTCCAAGAGATCTGCAGAGAGTTGGGTGCTGTAAGTCAAGGGAAGGGCAAGTGATTCTGGGCTGCCTGTATCACAGAAATCAGGGGTACAGCCTTTAGACAAATCAGTGAAGAGCTGGTTAGCGGATGAGATCCAGTTTGGACATAAAGACACACACACCAGGAGACAGATGCTAGAGTGAGAGACAGTGCTGGCCCAGGACATGTGCCAGCACATGGGCTGAGTTTACTCTTAAGGAAACCTGGGGCCAGGGACAGGAGGCTCCTTAGAAAATGAAGCCCACAATCCCCAACTTATACTTTATTCTCATATTCACCTTCCTTCTTTAGGCCTGTTTCTAATACTTTGGATAGAGAATCCTTTATTTTTAATCATTTCATACTAGGGGGAAGAATAGTTAATTAAGAGATGAAAACCTTGCCCCAGGTTAGGAGTGGAAAAGTGTAGGCTTTATAAACATTCTGTCTAAATTAGACCAGGGGTCTACACCCAACTCTGTTACTTATCAACTGTGTGAACTGAAGAAAATGACAAGTTCTGCAAATATGTTTGACAAGCTTGACTTTGTAGAACTGCTGGAATCCATGTAATGGATATGAAGTACTTAGCAGAGTGATGAAAAATATTGGGTCTTTTGTTAATGGAAGTTATCATATGATTATTTTTATCACAGATACTGTCACTCTCCCTTCTAGGAATATTTATTTTTATTAATTTAGGAGAATATGTAGCTTTCTATGAAAATTAATACTAAATTATCTCACAATAATATTTAGCAAGTAAAACTAAAGAAAAATGTCCCCATTTGAGGATAAGTTACAGAATTTACATGTGGGGGGCTTTTTTCCAATTGGATGCAACCCAAGGTCCTAGAATCTGTGTCAAGGACCCAATTTTCCCCCCAAGTGCCTTTCTATCCTAACCACTCCTATTTTCATTCATTTCAACATCATCAAATATGGAGCTATCCCTGACAGTCTGCCAATTTACTCTCAAAATAACTCAATTAAAATGCTCTTGTAAGACACTGGGATATGACTCTCTGAGTTCAGGGCAAAGAGAGCCAACACAGTAACTTCTTAGCATTCCACTTCAGTGGAGTTTCACCCTTATTTCTCATAATTTTCTTGGAGACTCTGTGCATAAAACACTAGTCTTTCCTGTGTGCTCAGTTGAAAGTGAATAAGAGCACAGGGTACTCTTTCTGCCCCAGCAGGAGGCTTTTCTCTTGTTCATTGATGGAACCAAAGTAACTCTAAAGGGCAAGTCTTAATTCTAGGGGGTTGTCCCTCTATGTTGAGACACACCACCTGAGTGTCTGGCTTCTGCTCATTAGTTCCACAGCTTCATCTAGTCCACCCACTTTAAATTCAAATTATGCCCCACAGAGAGAAATCTGTGGTTTCCCAAAACTTCAAATGGCTTTTCCTTGGGGAACTTACACTTTATTGTTTTCAGCCAGAGACCCTTCTCTGCACTTTTCCCAAACCCCATACTATCCCCTCTCCTCCTTAACCCCTTTGTCTTACTTATTCTTTAGGTCATATGACTATTTCACCATTTCCCCTACATGATTACTGCTCTTTAATATAAAAATATAAGCAGAGGTGGGTGTTCTGTGTCCCAGTTCTCCCATTTCTCACAAAATGACTTTCAAAAAAGAGAGGCACAGTTAATATTTGGAGAATAAATGAGCCAGCGAGCACAAATTGCAGTTTACAAACATTTTATTTTTTCTGTATTCGTTAGTAAGCTAAGCGAATCCAGGTATGCATTTTTTATTTTTATAGAACTGATTAAAATGTGTTAAAGAAACCAAGAACTGAACATATTTCTACTTGGTTTTCTCTAGTTTTTGACCCTCCAAACTTTCCTAGTAAATTCTTTCACATTTTTAAGGAAATGCCTGTTAATGTCATGTTTCCTTGTTCTGTTTCACCAAATATGAAAGAAGGTTTCCAATTTGTTTTTACAGAATAACAAAACTCCTACTTTTAAATAGCAGAAAAATGTGTAACTAAAGGTATTAATAAATTTAGATTCTAAAGTTATCGAAACTTTCTGTTAAAAGAAACATTTGAAATATAACACAATAAAGGAAGAATCAAAAAGATCAAACTCCAAGTTACCCATACAGAACAAGAACACAGCCATGATATACACGGTGTTCCTCCACCCCGGCTATTCGCTGCTTAGACTTCCCTTTTCTTCCATGAAGAAAAAGAATCTTCCTTGGACTTCAACATTTGTAATATAGCCTAGAAAGAAAAATAAAGTGAAAACTTCAGCTACCTTACTCCTTCCAGCCCCAGCATGGCCCTCCACAATTAGAACGTTGACAGACCTTTTCAATGAAGATGTGAAGAAACAGCCTCAGATTTCAATTAGCATTGGAGAACCTGTTGGCTAGGGCTCTGAGACGTGCACTGGCGAGGGCAGCAGTACGAGCCCTGGCCGCGGTTCTGGCTTGGGCTCTCTCTTCCTCATCTTTCAAAGCCTCTTCATACCAGGATGGGAAGGCACTTGGGACGGTATTATGGACCTTGGCTAAAAACTCCAGGACTTTCATCTTACTGGTTTCTGCGTAGGATCTTGGACCCCACATGAATTCATAGCGTGGAGGATCACTATTGGGCACCTGCTGGGACTTCAGGTACCTTAGCTGCACTAAATCTTCAGCAATGACCTTTCTGGGATCCCCATAGATGAAGTGCTTCTTATCAGCATATACACCCATCATATTCAGCACTTCCCAGATATCCTCTTCTGGGGCACAGTTGCCTTTCATGAAGATCACACCGAGCACAATCATCAAGAGGCCAGTCTTGGGCATGTTCTCTTCTTCACCCACTGATCCATCGGCGCTGACGTCTAGTTTGTTGACAAGGGCATAGCAGTGCCTGATGGGATCCACTTCTTTCAAATCAACACCAAAGGCCAGCTCCATGTGCTCAGAGGCTCTTCTGAGGATCTCATTGAACTGACACTTGTATTTTTTGATAACAAACTTCATCATGTCTGCTTTTGTAATTGGCTCTTTCTTTTGATACTTCTGCAACAGGAACTGCACCAACAAAACCACATTCTTGTTTAAAGGATCTCTGCGGAAGCTTTCACTTGCCCTTGAGGAACTCATTTCTTCTTGTCTGTTGGCACCTTCATTTGAAACAGCTTCAGTAGCACTGGTGGTAAATGGGGTTCCCTGAGGCATCTTAGAGGTGCTAGGTTTCTCGGAATCAGACAAATTCTGGGATCCACCTTCACAGACAGGACTGGTAGGAGAGCGGGTCTCATCTGCTACTGCAGTGGCCTGAGCATCTCTCAGATCTTGCTTGTCACTACGGGCCTGGCGGCGTTTCTCACGGGCACGGAGCTTACTCTTCTGACCTCGAGGCATGATTACTCTGGTCAGGCACAGCAGGTAATAATGCAGGCAATTGGGTTGATGAATAGGTCACACTAGAAGATGAAGGATGAGATAATGTACTATGTTCACAGTCTTGGTAGAGAGATTCTACCTTGGCTCTAAAAATGGCTGCCTCTGCTCCTTCTCCCAAGGGCACTGTTTTAGGATGTCCCAAGGCAGGGCAGGGGTGGGGTGGGACTCTGTTCTGATGGAGCTTGTCACATAAGTTCTAACTCCCAAACAATCCTTTGACTCCTTCCTCTGGTAACGTGAGACTAACCCCTTTAGGTCCTAGCTTCCCGTCCCACAGATGGCCCAAAAGAAACAAAAGGAAATGAAGGATCCTTAGGTCTAACAGCTGCGCTTTTCTCCACCAAGGGTTGATAGTGTGAGTAGGGTGGGGAGAAAGAATGTCCCAGAACTTTATTTTATTTTATTTATTTATTTATTTATTTTTGCAGTTTTTGGCCAGGGCTGGGTTTGAACACAACACTTCTGGTATATGGGGCCAGCGCCCTACTCCTTTGAGCCACAGGCACTGCCCTCCCAGAAGCTTTAATAAAAGATACTCACTTTGACACCTGCTGGCTCCCAAGACTTCTTCCTCTGGCCACGCCTTTTAGACAAGGCCTCACCCACTGCAGTCTAGTGAGCCGGAAGTCAGAGCCCCGAACTTCCGGTCACGCCCACTTGGCTCTGCTGGGACCGCAGCTGCGTGGAGCTCTAGCAGTTCTCTGTTTGGGGGCAAGGAAGGTTTGTTGAGAACTCACATACAGTCCTTTCTTTGTCATTTCACAGGCCATGGGACTTTTCTCTTTGCTGAGAGACTCAGTCAGCCTCAGACCAAGGATTATATTTACCTCAGACTCGAAAGTAGGTGGACTCTCAATCTGGAAGCTAGACCTTTGACTTCCCAAGATTGACAGTGGGGGTGGAAGTTAGTGGGGGCCCCTATTCTTTTTTTTTTTTTTTTTTTTTTGAGTCAGAGTCTTACTGTGTCGCCTTTGGTAGACTGCCGTGGCGTCACAGCTCACAGCAACCTCAAACTCTTGGGCTCAAGCGATTCTCTTCCCTCAGCCTTCCAAGTAGCTGGGACTACAGGCACCTGCCACAATGCCCAGCTATTTTTGTTGTTGTTGTTGTTGTTGTTGTTGTTGTTGCTGCTGTTGCAGTTGTCATTGGTGGTTTGCTGGCTCAGGCCCGATTCAAACCCACCAACTTTGGTGTGTGTGTGGCTGATGCTGTAACCATTGTGCTACAGGCGCTGAGTCTGGGGTTTCTATTCTTGAATAAAAGGTGCCCTCAGTCTTCACTTATGTCTTGCCTTAACTTTTCCTAGGTGGTGGGCCACCTCCCCTCTGCTGACTTGAGGCTAACCCCATTAGATAAGGCATTAATTTTAAAAATATGGAGAGTTGACATCAGTGCAATGTAGTGTTTACCATGAATAAACAGTATATTGCTCTGTTTGGTACATATTTTAGTTAAGTGTATCAGAAAAGTTTTGTATTTGCTTCAATAAAACTTGTGTACAATTGTGTTAAGGCTCTTTTTAGATGTATTTTGGAGGTTGCTGCTGTTTTAAATGGGATTTTCCATTATATTTTCTAATTATTTTGTGTGACTTTACTGTAGTGTTCTTCAAATTCCTTATGCATTTGAACATTTTGTGAGCTGATTTCTTTAGAATTTTTATTTAGAAGATCATTGTATCTCTTTATTTTCATTTTTCATAATTTTTCTTTGGTATTTTTATTTATGGTTGTATACTGGCTATGCAATACAGTCTAGAATTGGTACTATATCTCTGTGTCTTGTTCTGGACTATCAGGGATGCTGCTAGTATTGCGTATTTATCTATGTTTTCTGTTGGTTTTATGATATGGAAATTCCATTCTAATGTAAGTTCACTAAAATCTATTACCATGAACTGGTATACTAGATGTTTGTCCTATATTCCTACGCATGATCACATGCTTTGTCTTTTCTGTTAACATAGTGGATTCCAGTTCACATTTTTTATAATGTGATTTGATCTTTGCATTTCTCAGACATAGCCTGTTTCCCAGTTGCTTCACTGCTGTATTATTTGCTGCTATATTAAATATGCTATACATTTAGTTAGAATATTGTGTCTATATGAGTGAGTTTAGCCTTTTCTTGGAGATTCTTTATCTAGTTATTGTATTAATGAAAGCTTTGTCCACTATGTCTTTTGTAAGAGTTTTCTCAAGGTATTGATGAGTTTTTCCTTCAGCATTTGGTGTAATGGGCTTCCAAACCTTGCTGGTCTTGGACGGTTTTGTGGGTGCTCAGAGCTAGATTGTAATTTCAGTTTGTATTGTATAATTACTTTTTTATTTATTTATGAAAATACTTATTAATTTATATTTTTGCTAAAAATTGTTCTGTTTTGGCTCAGTGGTTATAGCGCCAGCCACATACACCAGGGCTGGCAGATTTGAGCCAGGCTCCGGCCTGCTAAACAACAATGACAACTACAATAAAAAAAATAGTCAGGCGTTGTAGCGGGAGCAAGTAGCCTCAGCTACTTGGGAGGCTGAGGCAAGAGAATCGCTTGAGCCCAAGAGTTTGAGGTTGCTGTGAGCTGTGACGTCACAGCACTCTACCAAGGGGGGCATAATGAGACTCTTTCTCAAAAAAAAAAAAAAAAAAAAAAAATTGTTCTGTTTTACTTGGGTTTTCAAATTTAAGGGCATAATATTTCTAGTAGACATTTTATTACATAAATTCTCAATCACATAACATTACAGAGAATAGATTAATAACCCAATGTACTTGATACTCAGTATTAAATCTTTAGGAGTTATAGGAAGAAACTTGTTCATAGTACCGTTTATTTATTTATTCATCTGTTTGTTGGCATGGCCACTCCAGAGGTGATAGTGTGCACTTCCAATTGGGGGATGTACAATGTGAGTTGTTTCCTTTGTGGTGGTGTTGCAGTCTCTCAGGACCATCATCCTCACTCACTAATCTATTAAAGGCTGCCGAATTGTTATTCCCTAATTCTGTCATTACTTTTGAGATTATTAGCTTAAATATATCTATAGGGAGAACATTTTGTTAACCTCCATTACTTTCCAGAGAGTTAAAATTAATCTCTCTTTATCTAAATAATGTCAGAAAATTCTTTAGCCCAAAATTTTTAAATATGCTTTTATAATTTTCACTAACAAAAAAATATTGTTTAGGAATGAAACCAGTTCAAAATATTGTTTAGGAATGAAACCAGTTGAATAACTCAATTATTATTAAAGATTATTAATAAGTATTAGATTAATCAATTTTCAGGCCCTAGTCTTTGTCATATTATATATTATTTGTGCCTACAGAGTTATGATTTTAGAAAACATATACATATGACTTTTTAACGCTGCCTTTCTTTGAAGGAATGTGGATTCTATGTTTTTTTCTATATTGCTAAGCAATAGGCCAGTTGAGTTTTATTTTTATCTTTATAAATTCTTATGTGGATATGCTATGTGATATGAGTGCTATTATTATGTTAGCTTGTGTGCTTGTAGACCTAAAAATAATTTATGGTGCTCTTCTGTCTGGGTTACAAACTTATTCAATATAGTTGCTATTCCAATGGACTTTATATAAAGACTCTTTTCATTAATGTGGCAAATGCAAAAATATTTGTTTGAAGCATTATGCTTCAATTTATTAAAAAAAATTATCCCCTTCTCAATTGACTTGTTAGTAAATTAAATATTTAGATTTGTCAATGAATGTTTATTTCTTAAACATGTAACTGTTGGGACACGGTTCTAGGTAAACAAGCTTAGAAATGTAAAATGTTGCAGAGGAAAGACATTCAGTTTTGGGTAGGGAGCCTTTGCTTCTTGCTATGGTTGAATGCATCTGCCAAAGTGCATGTATTGGAAACTTAGTCCTCAATGTAGTGATGTTGAGAGGTATGACCTTTAAGAAGTTAGGAGGTCATGAGGGCTCCGCATTCATGAGGGAGTTAGTGCTGTTATCTTGGGAGTAACTTGGGTTAGTTATCATGGGAGTGGGTTCCTGATAAAAGGAACCCTGATAAAAGGAACCCACTCCCATGTTCCCTCCTTCTTTTCTGCCTGCTTTCTTGCTTTTCTGCCTTCCATCATGGGGTGACACAGGAAGAAAGCCCTCACCGGAAGCACATACATTGACCATGGACTTTGGAGCCTCCAGAACTGTAAGAAATACATTTCTTTTCTTTATAAATTACTCAGCCTGTATTATTCTATTATAGCAACACAAAATGGACTAAAACAGTTATAAACCTAGGTTTATCACCATTCATCTCTTAAAATTAATTTTAGAGCATTTAATCTATTATAACTTCCCTCCTTCCTGTTTCCCTATCTATCTTCCTCCTCCCCGAGTGACATAAGAACAACTACTCAAGCAGAAGAAGGCCTCTAGAGTAATCTGGCCACAACTTTAGCCTTTTAGTGGTTGAAGACTTTGTTCACCTTTATCCTGCATTCTGCTGTAGTACAACTTGGACTACTAATTGTCTACCCTTAAACCGGCTATTTTTAATACCATTTCAGCCATTTAAGTGACCATGCCAATGAATGACAGAAGTTCTAGTGGCTTCCTCATCCCCAAGCCTCATTATCTTGATTACTGAGAATTCTTGGTCTGCTCTTATATTAAAATTTGAGCTCAAGACAAATGCTTCAGCTCTGGTGACCTTAAATGTTTAATACTAGTCCTAGCCTCACATTTTGGTGACATTTAGAACCTCAAGGGTACTATGATAACAGCTCTGATGACCATTCCAGAAAAAGAGTTCCAAAATTGCTTTGAAGGGTGGAATAGGTACTGGCATTAGTGTATAGCTTGCAAGGTGATCATAGTGATATTTAGCAATGATGTATATAGCACATTTTCTAGAATGAGTTTGTGAACTTAATTGTCTGCCCTCGTTTATTGGCATGAAACTTTAAAAAAAGAAAAAAACAGTTTTTACCTACCCTTTGGGATACTGTGTGTGCTAGTTTACTATTCCTGCATTTAAAAGTATTAAAAATTACTGGATTGAAATAATATCCACTTATTTTCTCACAGTTTTGTAGGCACAGCTCATTTTGCTCTTTGTTCAGATCCTTAGTGTCACGATATCTTGATGGCTGGGCAGCATTCTTATCAGGAGGCACTGGGCAAGTATATACTTCAAGGATTTAGGGTACTGGCACAATCTAGTTTCATGTTGTTGTAGGACTGAGATAGCCCATTTTCTTACAGTCTGCCAGACAGAGGCTGCTCCTAGCGGCTAGAACTTGCCTGAATTGCCATGTGCCCTTTTCATTTGCAGCAAGGAAGAGTCTTCTCCATGTACAATCTGCAACAATTTGAATCCCTTTCACCAAGAAGAGGCTCATCCCTTTTATGTGCTCACCTGATTACGTCAAGCCCACCAAGGGTAAGTCTCTTCTTAAAGTCAACCATGCCATGTAACAAAACCTAATCACAGAAAATGATATCCAAATAATATTCACAAGTCCCCCTGCACTCAAAGGAAGAAGATTACACTAGAAAGTGAGTCACTGGGGGTGGGGGGGCATTTTAAAATTCGGCCTATCACACCTAGAAGGAATGAATTATTGCAGAATTTCTGACCCAAACAGTAGCTGGAACTTCCAAGCTTCACATAATTTGCTTAATTTATAATGAAAGGTTGAAAGGCTTTTAAATCTCTAATACTATAGGTTTTATTTTTACTGTCTTTGAAACAATTGTGCTTGATGGCTGATAATCTGTATCAAGCCACAGCTTCAATGAAAGATTTGCCTGAGTAGGCAAAATTCAGGCCTCCATTTCTCCAACTGGAAGGCTGCATTTAAATGCTGAACTTCACAGTGTCTGTTATTTCATCATTAATGTATTCATGTTGTTTCATCAACTCATGGATTGCTTTCTTTTAGCTTATCATTTATTTAACAAATACACATACCAAACACCATGCCAAGAGTGAGTGTGCAGTATGAATGAGTGTGCATATAGGTCTTCAGTGTGCTAAACAGAAATTAATAGGATTTACAGCTCATTCATTCTTCTTTCCATTACACTGATTTTAAATGTAAAAAATAATAAATTACTCTTACATTTCAGCACTTTCAAAGTCATAGTATTGGTAATGTAACACAATGAATAGTACTAAACTGGAACAAAGACCCCTGGGTCTTTCAGTGATGGCTCAGCTCCAGCATGCCTTTAAACTTGACTGTAACTTTATCTGTCTAAGTCTAAGTTTCCATTGGATTGGCCTAAGTATTTATTTTTTATCACTGGTGCTTACTAAAAACAAAAAATAAATTTAGATTCTGTAGGAAATGTATATATAATATAAAAGAAATTTCAAAGGAAATGACATTAATTTATATAGAAGGAATAGTCTTCCAAACAAATATGATTAACTACATATATACAATAATAATATGATAAGTTATGACTGGTAAGTAAGTAAAATTGTCCTGGGCTGAAAAATGGTAAATTGTAGGAATTTAAGGAGAAAAAAGGATACCAGTCAAAGAAACATATTAATTAACTTAAACATTAGATTGTTATGTATTTTACCTGTAAAAGAATTATTGTTAGGAAATGAAAGAAATTAAGAAAAATATTTCAAGGACTACTACCAAGCAAAGGTAAAAGTTTGGTTAATTTATAAAGTATTGTTTGAAAACTCTGTATTGATACTAAGGTATTTAGAGCATTTAAAATCTGACCAGGTAAGAGGTTTTGGTTGTTTTTTTGTTTTCTTTTTCTTTTCACTCTTGATGGAATATTAGAGTAACTCTCTCAGTGTACGTGTGTGAACTCATGGAGAAGGTAAGAAGAAATGAAAAGACAAGTTACCAGCTGCTACAAGTGACATGTGTCCTAAGAAAGAAAAAAATTAATTAGCCTGTTTCCCAGACTGCTTTGTAAATCTAAGATGTGATTGGATTATGGAATGTGGCCCACAGGCATTTGTACCCCATTATCTAAAACATCTGTCTATTAGTGGGCCACGAGAATATGAAGGAAAGAGTAGGGATGTAGGACAAATATTTAATAATAATTACCACTCATTTTTTGAGGACTTGCAATGTACAAGGAAGTGTGTTATGAGCATTGTCCTATGAAGCCTGTGGTTTGGGTTTTATTAACTGTATGGTACAAAGAAACTAAAGCTCATAAAGATTAGGAAGCTTTTGTTTATCCATGGAATGTATATTTGCTACAATCAGAAACTCAATGAAAGTCATGAAAATAGCGAAGGTTTCGGTTGAATAAGAGATAGAAAGGAGGGCTGTCAGAAATCTTCTTCTGGTCAGGAGTGGAGAAGATTCTCTGACAATATATTAATATAAGCAACTTTATTTTCATATATTGCAAGCAGCCCCATTCACTACTTTCTGTTTTAGCCTTTTTATTCCATTTTTGCAATATGACTCATTACTTTAATAATCAAAATGATGGTTAAAAAATTAGTCCCAACTATAAACTTAAACTTACTATTTCAGTCATTGTAAGGTAATATTAATGTGATATAAATTGCAAGGTTGCTATTCATGATATAATCCTTTAAGCATTAATTGAAAAAGACCTTTAGGAAGTATGTTCTCACCTTAGCTCTTTTACTTAAGAGAAACTATACTGTTTTTCATCTGTGGGCAAGTACTTGTTTTTTCACTCAAGTCAAATGGGAATCTCAAAGTTAGATTTATGCATTCTTATAGCAAGTGAACATGATTTGACTCTCTGTACTTTGAATACCAACTGAACATTGTATATTTCATTCTTATTTTAATATTTTTTCTGAATGCAAAATAAATAAATAAACCTTAATTTGACTGTTATTTATTGGCAATGTAATTTCATCATGCACTAGGGCTAGTGCATGGAGGTTCACCAGGTTTCATCATGGGCTAGGAATGGAGGTTAAAATGGTGAGCAAAATGTGGGGAGACCCTGCCTTCATAGAGCTTATCAGTTTATAATCTAGTGGGAAAAGCAGATTTAAATCCAGTAGACGCTTGTGCGCGTGCGCGCGCGCACACACACACACACACACACACACACACACACATTGTTAAAGGTTATAAAAGGAAAAGGACAGGGAGATAAAATCATAAGATATTCTCTAATTCAACAAGTTTAGGAAGGCTTTCCTAAAAAGTTAGTCTTTGAATCTAGAAAAAAGGATGAATGTAAGTTAGATTGGCAATGGTGGGGTGAGGTTTGATTACTGTTTCTGTAAAGAACTGCAGGTACAAAGGTCTGATTTAAGAATAAGCCTGGTACACACTACAGTCAGAAAAAGCATCACTTAGGCATGAGTGTAAAGGTCAATGAGAAGAGTATATTAGGAGGTGGGCTTCTTAGATGCAAAATAGAACCACTAAAGGGTTTTAAGTAGGGAAATGACCTGTCAAGTATGCATTTTGTAAAGACTGCTGTAGCTGAAATGTAGAAAACAGATTTAGGGTAAGCAAACACACACACACAGATATAGGAAGAATTTGAATGCTGTATATACCAGGATGGTGACACTGGAGATGGAGAAATGAGTAGAATTTGTGGGACGTAACGGCCTAGTTTGGGTATGGATGGTGTGAGAGGAAGCATTGTGAGAGACACCTGTTTATATTTCCATTATCTGCAATTGCATGCTCAGTTGCATCATGTGCTAAAATTGGGAATTCCTTAAGTGTGCAGTTTACTTAGGGTGGGAGTGATAAGAATGGATATGATTTGGATGTGTGATTGTGAATTAAATTTTAAAAGGGTTATGTTCAGGCATTTTTGTTCTATATATTGGGTAAGCAAAAATATAGATGCAGCTAAATCTTAAAGGATTGGACTGGACTTGAAATGCACATCTGAAATCCTGAGCAGGTATGTGGAAATGGAAACAATGGACATGAATGAGATTTGCAAGGAAGAGAGTATAGAATAAGATAAGAAATTTAAAGGGAAACAACATTTAAAGAGAAGTAAAGAGCATGTTCATTGTAGAGGACTTAGAACAAATAGAAAGAATGTAATCACCTGTCATACTACCGCACATATATAGAATTAATATTTTTGTTCCAGAGCTTGTAGTCCCTGCGACTATCCAACAAAAGTTTTTATGCTTAATTAGCAGAGATAGTAAGGACTTATTGAAGGTTAATTACTAAAGTAATCGAGGGAAAATATTATTATTTTTATTAAATCATAGCTGTGTACATTAATGCATTTATGGGGTACAATGTGCTGGTTTTATATACAATTTGAAATACTTTCATCAAGCTGGTTAACATAGCCTTCACCGCACTTTCTTAATTATTGTGTTAAGATATTTATACTCTACACTTAGTAGATTTGACACCTATGGTGCATTTTACAAGGGTACAGGTAGAATATTGTTAAATTGCAAGCACAATAAAACAATGAATTAATAAATAAATACATTCCATAAAGAGTTAAGCCTATATAACCGTACCTTTTTGTTACGGTATCTAGAGAATTTAACTAAATGCAAATAAACAAGTATAGTTGTGTATGGCATTTGCACCAAAGAAAGAACCCCTGATTATCACCATTTGAAAAACAGTAGAAAACATATGTTCTATTGATGGTGGCATCATGTTGTTATGTAAAGGACAACACATTAAATGCACATTACCCTAGCAAAGTAAAATAACTTATTATCAGCTTTTCCTAGACAAAGTCATTTGTGTTCCTATTAAACCTAATATTAACTGGCTTGTTGTAATTTGATTTCAACTTGAACAGCTTTTAAAAATATCAGTGTCTACAAGCATAATGTGTTCTTATGTACCTAAAATCCATTTTGAAAAGAAAATGGTTGTGTTCATTGTACTTATATGTAAATGTGAAATTGACAGCAAAGTTTACTGTTATGAATGTGTAACATTTGGCATTTATATTAGAGTTTCTTTTCTGCTTTCAGTGGTACATAGTTTATGGAGTCTGAGGCAGTCACATTATGTAAGATATAAGATGCCAGCTGAGCCTTAGGATGAATATAAGTCAACATTTATTTTCCCAGAATGTATAACCAAACTTTGAAGTCATTAACCTTTTCATTGCTTAGTTATAGCCACACTTCTCCAGAATTAAAAAAAAAAAATCACCTTAGGTGTGTTAGTTTGCATATGCATTTAATGTGAATTGTGATAACTATTGAGGCATGTATACATCTATTGTCATTTTGAATAGTTATTCATAAAGAACCTTGGGCTTTTAGGTGAAAAGAAGTATTTCCTATTAAACTTTAGAGTTGATGTAGGTCTTTACATATTTTTTTTGTCTTATCAACTGGGTAGATTTTTAACTCATTTTTTGGACTTTTTAAGGGCACACACAAATTAAACTGAAAAGTAAGGAATCTACGAGGTCCTCATGGCAGTGAGGTATAGGACATACAGGCAATACAAAATTATACAGAGAAGTTTATGATACAGAAATTATATTTAAAAATATCAAAATTGGTTTTAAACACCCTTTCCTTTTTATGCTTCTACCTCAAGCCATTTACTGTTTGAATGAAACTATTCTTCGTTTGCTTTCTCTGGGTCTTGGACTATGATGGGATAAATGGCCGAAAGACAAACACCAGGACAGAATGGTGATGTATACAGCGAATCACACACATTCACTTCAAAGACACTATGCATAAAAAAAAAAAAAAACCAAATAAAACAAAACAATATGTTTACACACTTTATGAAATATTTGCAACATTGTGCAAAACAAATCTATCATCATAGCGATGTGTTTATTGACAAGATTTATTTTGAACCATTCGGACCATCATACGGTGATCAATACACTTTCAAGCATGTCCATAATATCAGTGCTGGAATAGAAATTTTAAGTGTTCCTCCATAATTTTTTTCTTACCTTAGTAAAGAGGAAAATATTTTTTATTTAGTGGAAAAAACATGTAAAAGAGATATACACTGAAATGGCACTTGTCTAGACAGTTTTATGTTTGTTTGTTTCCTTGTAAGGAGATAATTTGATATGGCTGAAAAGTGCCCCTAAAATAAAAAAGAGAACATTACTTAAATGTTTTCAGGCATCATTTGATTTTCTCAATGCCAATGAGTGTGGGTATGTATTATTATTTCTCCAACCCATGGATGAGGAAGGAAACTGAGGCACAGAGAAACTAAGTCATTTGTTTAAAGTCACTAGAACACACATCTCACAGAGTATAGCAGTAAAAATAATATTTTATCATTCTTTCCTCCTGTTCCCTTGAATGAAATTACTTTAAATTAGAAAGATGAGGGGGGATGTGTTTCTTTTTTTTTATTTAAAATTCTATAAAAACAGAAAAAGATATAGAGAAACGAAACAAACAATAGTAGCAATAAAACTTCTGCCAAGTTACCAGGAAAGACTGTAATAACCAACTGAGACAATATGAGATAAAGGTGATGATAAAAATGTGTCAGAAAGCTCTCAAATGGATCTTCTGCATCTATTAGACTATTGAATTGTTGACAACTTCCTGTTCACATCTGCTTTGGGGGTCTAAATGATGCTTACATGTGCCTGGTAATTTATAACAGACAATACTAAATATTTGTTGAATGTAGGGTGAACATATAATTGTGCTTGTATTGGTCAAGATTCTAGAGAAACAGAAAAAACAAGAGAGAGAGACAGGGACAGAGACAGAGACATAGTTGATGAGAGCTAGCTCACATGATTATGGAGGCCTAGAAGCCCCACAGCTGAAGATTGGAAAGCTAGTAGTGTAATTCAGTCCAGGACTGAAGGCCTGCAAATGGTTGAGGAGCAGGAGGCTGATAGTATAAGTCCCAATTCGAGTCTGCAGGCCCAAGAGCCAAGAGTGTCCATGTCCAAAGTCAGGCAAAGATGGATGCCCCACTTCAAACAGAAAGTAAGCCTCTGCCTTTTTGTTCTGTTGGGGCGGCCCTCAGTATATTGGACGATGTTCATCCACTTTGGTGAGGACCATCTTCTTTACTCAGTCTGATTCAAATGCTAATCTCTTCTGAAAATATCTCAGACACACTCAGAAATGTTTTACCAGCTGTCTAGGCATCCTTTATCCCAGTCAAGTTGACACATAAAATTAGCCATCACAGTACAGTAGTTCCCACCTTACCCATGGGGATTATGTGCTAAGATTGTGCTTGAAACCACAGATTGTACCTCATATACATGTACTAGGTTTGTTTTTTTTTTATTTCATAACTGAGATGGCTCCCAGGTGATGAATGGGTGGATAGTGTGTATAACATGGATATGCTGCACAAAGGGGTGATTCACATCCTGGGTTGGACAGAGTGGGACACCATAAGATTTCATCATGTTAGTCAGAACAGCACGCAGTTTAAAACTAATGAATTCAGCCAAGCATGGTGGCTCACGCCTGAAATCCTAGCACTCTGGGAGGCTGAGGCAGGTAGATTGTTTGAGCTCAGGAGTTCGAGACCAGCCTGACCATGAGCAAGACCCAGTCTCTACTAAAGATAGAAAAACTAGCTGGGCATTGTTGTGGGCGCCTATAGTCCCAGCTACTTGGGAGGCTGAGGCAAGAGGATCGCTTGAGCCCAAGAGTTTGAGGTTGCTGTGAGCTATGAGACAATGGCAGTCTACCCAGGGCACAGAGTGAGACTCTGTCTCCAATAAATAAATAAATACAAACAAAAAACAACAACAAAAAAAAACCCTAATGAATTGTTTGTTTCTGAAATTTCTCAATTAATATTTTCAGGCTGCAATTGACTACAGGTAACTGAAACCACAGAAAGCGGTAAAAGCAGTACTATGGATAATGGAGGACTACTGTAGTATAAGATAAACTTAGGTGTATTTAAATATAATTGCTTAGTAATTTTGCATATATAATATTAGCAGAGAATTTTATTTTCAAGTTATCTCATGCTGTTATAAAGTCTCAGTGTAACAGCTATAGCAATGAATCTAATGTACCTCCCCTGGGTAGATATTGAATCAGATTTTGCCCTGGAAGAGTTTAAAAATACCTGTGTAGTACTTATAATAGTTTGTTGACTCAGTTAACAATTGTCAAAATTGCACTGTATTAGCAAATAAAACACTACGAATTCATTATATATAACAGGTGTTTATTTTTCTTTCATGTTATGCTGGTTGCATGGTGTTTTGTGATCTTGGCTGAGTTGGGTTGGGCTTGGCTCTGAACTGTAGGTAGGGCCCTTTTCTTTTAGAATTTCTTTATAGTAACACAGACCTATTTGCTTATTGGGGTCATGGTTCTGCAGGCTGTACAAGAAGCATAGTGTCAGCATCTGCTCCTGGTGAGGTCTTTGGGGAGCTTCTGATCAAGATGGAAGGTGAAGGGGGAGCACATGTGTCACATGGCAATAGAGGGAGGAAGAAAGGGAGGAAGTGGTGCCAGGCTCTTTTAAACAACCAGCTTTCACGAGAGCTAATAACATGAGAATTCACTCATTACTGGGGGGAAGGCACCAAGCTATTCATGAAGGATCTGCCCCCATGACCTAAACACCTCCCGCCAGACCCCATCTCCAACAATGGGAATCAGATTTCAACATGAGATTTGCAGGGGCCAAACATTCAAACCGTATCAGAATCCAGCTCTGCTACATGTGACTGTCATCAGGTTTCTACCAGAGACTACCTGCGGCATCTATTTCTTATTGCCTGCTGTACAAAGAAGTGCCGATACACTGAGACAGCTGGTTTGCAGCAGAGAAAGAGTTCAATATTGCAGAGTGCCTGGTTAGGAGATGGTAGGAATCTTTCAAATCCATATTCCCAAGCATTTGGGAGAAAGTGTTTTTAAAGATATTTTGGCAGGCAAAGGGGCTAGGCAATTAGATCTGCTGATTGGCTGGGTTCTGGGAGGAAACTTAAGGGTGTAGAAATTGCCACCTTATGCTCAGTCATTTCCTGGATGGAGATCCTGAGACCAGTTGAGTCAGTTCCTTGGTGGGCCACCGGTCTGGATACGTCAGCCAATCTACTAGAATTCAGGGCCTGGAAGGTCTCAAAAACTGGCCTTAGGTTTCACAAAGTTGATGTTACCTATCGAGAAAGTTAAGAATCTCTATGACCATCAGCTATGTGACTCCTGAGTAGCAATTATAGAAAAACAAACTAGAGGACAATGGCTGGTTATTATTGCTATTATTTTTTAACTCTGCCTGTGCCTTTGCCCCATCACAGTTCTCACCTTGCACCCCTTTATTAATTTATAAAGGATGATTTCATTATGACTATGGTAAGAAATGCATGAGAACAAGCCCAATCTCACAATTAACATAAGTGCATTTCAAGTCTCATGTCATATCCACTAACGTTCCCTTGGCCAGAGCAAGTCACATTGCCAAATTCAGCATAAGGGGGTTGTGGATGTGTGCTCTTCCCATGTAGGTAGGGGCAGGGAGGTAGGAGTGAATATTTTCTCAACAATAATCTAATGTACCATCCATACCTTAATTGAAATACAATCTGCCTTCAAATTTTTATTAAAAATCATCAGAACACAAATTGTTTTCTACTTTTCGTTACACTGAGAAAGTAGTAAAGTAGCTAAAAGTGTCATAATGTCAGCAGAATTTTAAGATGCCTTTAAGTTAATAAATAATGCAAAAACTGGAGTGTATGTATACACCCAGGCCTGTGGCCTGTGTAATCAAAGTTTTTTTGCATATATAGACATTTTGCTTACAGTCTTACTTTTGCTGGAATTTTTAATCAACATTTATGAATGTGCACAAGATTCTCTAGATGCTAAAATTCCGTATTAACATTAATGTGTAGAAACAAGGAGGCACAGGCTGTAATCCACTGCCTTAGTATGATATTAAAATATTGTATTTTTAATTAGAGATTTATCAGGGAGCTTCAGAAATAGAATTTAAACTGTAGGTTTGTTGATTGGGCTTTTTGAATGAACCGAAGGTTGGCAATTTTCTCAGGGCCAGCATTGCTGAGAAGCAAACATTGGGTAATCCCTGTTCTGTGGTGGAGATTGAGCTACCATGATGTTTTCTGTGAGGTTACAATAAATTTTGATTTCATACTTCATATTTGGAAAGCTCTTAGGAACTATGACACCTTCCTTGCTATCACAGCCTCTATTGAGTTGCTTGATCACTTGTTTATATTTTATGTTTTAAAATTTTAAAAATACTAAGGTTTCTGGTGATCACCTAATGTTTTAAATAAAAAATATTTCCATACAAAGACTCTCTCTGATCTGTTAACCAAAAGAATTCTAAAACCATACACAGGGGAAAAAAGAGAATTCCATCATTCTAAAGCTCAGCATAGTGTTATTATACTTAATTTTATTTGTATGAAGAGAGAACAAAAATCGCTGGGTTTTGTCATGAAGATTGCTGTTGGCAGTTGAATCACTTTACTTTGCATAATGAATTTTTTTCTTTTTTATGACAGTAAAGCTACTATTACTTTTGGCTGGGTGAGCACATGGAGACCTGAGTTAACCACATAATGAGAAAAAGAGGCACCTCAGGGTTGACATTTAAGATGAATGCTTCTACACGTCACCAGCCCTTCTCTGAATAGTTAATAAGGAGTTAAAGTTAAAGACATTCTTTTGTCCATCCATCTCAGGAACAACAAAACTTCTTGATCTTTCTCTATTCTTAATAAAATTATATACAATAATATAATAATAAAAGTAAAGTAATATATTCTTAGGAAAGGAAAAATCTGCTCTCAGTATTTATTTGTTGAATGATTGAATGACATCTTGTCTAAGAATACTTTATGCAGGTGCATGTTTACTCATATATATACATAAATAAGGATATTAAAATTTTAAAAATCAAAATTATGAGATTTTATAGTTGAAAGCGTGTTGAAGTCAAAACTGGTTACATACTTTGCCAGGGCTACTAAAAACTTTCATGTAAGGTTCTTGTTTAAAGATGATTAAGGATTTCAAGTTTGCAACAACAGAACCTAACTATAGCAAGCGTAGGGCTTTCTAAATGTGGACTGCTGTTCAACAACACAGGTAGCATGCTCAGGAAGCTGGCTTTTGTCAAAGTATGGTATGGAGAAACTACTTTTAGAATGTCTTCTATTTCATGCAGTAAACATAATAAATCATTGTCTTTTGGAAAGTAAAAAGAATGAATCATTTTTAACATATATACATGTATATGCATATATGTAAAGTATTAGGTAAGAGTTTATACATATATTTTACATATTTATGTCATATGTATATTTCAACTTAAAGAATATTTTATAATTATATTACTATAATGTAATGTGTTATATTACCATATGTAAATATTGTTATGTGGCTAAAGCATTTTTGCTTTTGAGACAAAGTCTCTCTCTGTCACCCAGGTGAGAGTGCCATGACCTCAGCCTAGCTTACGGCAACCTCAAACTCCTGGGTTCAAGTGATCCTTCTGCCTCAGCTTCCCAAGGAGCTGGGACTACAGGCGTGCACCATCATGCTGGCTAATTTTTCTATTTTTAGTAGAGATGGGGGCTCACTTTGCTCAGGCTGGTTTTGAACTCCTGACCTCAAGTGATCCTCCCACCTTGGCCTCCCAGAGTGCTAGGATTACAGGCATGAGCCACTGCACCCAGCCTAGCCCAAGCACTTCATAGGAATTCTGTAGTATACTTCTTACAGCTTTCCTCCAGGATTTTGTCCCATTCCTATGTTAAAGAGAGAGGTGAAGACTAGCAGTCATACATTTTTCAGGATCAGACTGGAATTCTGAATGTGTGGTTCATTCTTAATTCTCTAAGATTTCTTCTCATTTAAGGGGCCTGTGATAGCAGAAGGCATGAATGTCTCACAGTTATTTGAGATCTCTCAGAAAAGCACCACAGTTTTCTTCTAGACTTTCAATTCCCCTTTTGCATACAAAGGCTTATAGCCCAAATTAAATATGACACTGTCCTAGAAAGCAATTCCCCATCACACACATAACAACAACAATAACAGCAGCAATTGTATATAAATCCCTGATATACACTGATCTCTTTATACGTATCTCTAATCCTTGTAACTATGCAAAGTAACATCATCTCAATTTTATAAATTTGGAACTAATGCCAAAGTGGGCTTTTATTATACTATTTATTTCTTGCAATATTTATTGCATTATTTAACTCAGATGAGGTAGGCCCATGATTCAACTTCAGATCTGTCCAACTATAAATTCCCAGACTGCCTATATTTGCATATGCTGCACTAAGGGGAAGGTATTATGAGTAACTTTAGAGTTTCTGTGTCTCTGGTCAAGGCAAATCCAGATGTTTGAGCACCAATACTTATTTAATTTGGGATCCTTCTTGAAGAAAACAAGATAGTATAAACTTACAAATATAAGTAAAACAAATACCTGTGAAGCTTAGACTTCATCAGCTTCATGGTAAATCAACCTACACTTGAGATATAATGGATACAATGGACCTTATATCCCAAAGGAAGCCACAAACATTAAACTAGCAAATGAATAAGTAGAGTATATGCAAAGACTGTAATATGAAGGGAAAACAAATGTGATGAGAATAATAGGGGTCGAGGTCGAGTGGCAATACTGAATTAGAGAAGGTTTCTTTAATTATCTGTCATTTAAATCAAGACCTGAGGACATGAGAGAGTTGGGCAGAAAATATTTCAAGCAGAATAAAGAGCATTTGCAAACATCCTGAAGCTAGAAGTGTCTCAAGGGGTATTCAAGGAATTGAACGAGTGTGTTTTCCATTGTGTTTTAAAAAATTAATAAAATCATCCCTGGAAACTTTCTAGATAGGAGATATGAGTGCTTGTTTTTTACTTCATTTTTCGAAGTTTATGAAAATTGTTTTGGGCTGTACACTAGCATAGCCTTGGGACTAAATACATTTATTTCTTGATTTTGTTGTCAATGACATTAAAGTTTAAGTTCCCAGAAATATAATGGACATTGATTCCTACAAAATACTGCCTACATTTTACCTTTTCATCAATAATGGTTATTTTTCGAGGGAGGAATCTGATCACTCCAGGAACTAAACAATTCAAATAATAATTCAAATAATAGCTACTTAGCTATTTCTGGGCTTTCTCTAACCACAGTTATATCAAAGAGGATTTTAAAAGATTCATCTCTTTGCTCACTTTGAAGTACAGTATATGTTTCTAATTTTTCTTTTGATTCCTTTATTCTTACTAGTGATTCATAAGCCAAGAAGTAAATCGATAACTTTTCAAGGAAGACTGAGTTTACGGGAAAATCTAGGCTCAGAAAAATAAGTTGTTCGTTCAGGCAAGAGTGTTCTTTTCTGCCAACACCAAATTTTCAAGAAAGATTCTCTGTGAAAATGACGCCTAACAGAAAACACTTTATAACTCACTTCCTTTGTACAATAAATCTATTGTAATCCTCTTTATGATGAAACCTGGGGGCTTCAGAAGGTCCCCGGCCCCTCGGAAGAGCACTACAGCACCAGTAGAGTGTCATATATCCATTTAGAGCTTCACAGTGGAAAAGATAGGGAAAATAGGAATTCAGAAATGAAGTTTTACCTCCGAAAAACTCTGAACTTCATTAAATAGGTTATCAAAACCTTGGGGTGGGGGCACAGAATGGCCTGGATGCTCTGTTGAAAAGGAATTTTCAAAAGCTCCAGTGCTCGGATGACTCAGAAAATTTGCCATGGAAAAAAGAACATTACAATATACCGTTTATCAATCTATTAGGACTACTCTGCTCTTTGCCAAGCCTTTATTTTCTTTTGTCACTTTCTGTTGGGGAAGAAATAAGCTTGTTGAATGTAAAAACAACAGACGTTTACTTGAACACATTTGATTGCATATTGTTGTGCTAACCATGTTCTAAGGAGATAGGAATTAAGTTTCTCATTTAGGAAATCACTAGGGCAGATCCCATGTATAAGTAGATGGAGATCTCAAAGTGTACTAACACCTAACTTGGTCCTGCTACCTGAGATCTATTGAATCCTTAGTACAGTAATTTTCAATTTGTGTGTCACATCACACTGGTGTGCCACGAAAGGATCTTAGGTGCGCCATGAACATTTTTAAAGATCATTAAATTATTATTTTTTATTTACTCATTTTGAGACAAAGTCTCACTATTTTGCCCTCGTTAGAGTGCGTGGCGTCACCGCTCACAGCAACCTCCAACTCTTAGACTTAACTGATTCTCTTGCCTCAGCCTTCCAAGTAGCTGGTACTACAGGCACCCACCACAATGCCCAGTTATTCATTTATTTTTTAATATATATATATTTTTTGTTGTTAAATCATAGCTATGTACATTAGTGCAATCAAGGGGTACAATGTGCTGGTTTCATATACAATCTGAAATATTTTCATCAAACTGTTTAATATAGCCTTCATGGCATTTTCTTTTATTTTTATTTTTATTTTTATTGTTAAATCATAGCTGTGTA
>CAUYPK010035942.1:0-18034 GCA_963574355.1 Loris lydekkerianus | reverse complement strand
CTTGTTGGTAATGGTTTTCTTTTGTCTGGCAGCTTTCAGAATTTTCTCCTTCATATTAACTTTAGTGAAATTGATTATGATGTGTCTGGGGGATGTCTTATTTGGGTTGAGTTGTGCTGGAGTTCTGAAACTGTCTGCTATCTGAATTTTGGAATCCTTTGGCATGTCTAGAATATTCTCCGTCATAATCTCATTGAGAAGATACTCTGTGCCTTGTGAAGCCACTTTGTCACTTTCGGGGGTCCCTATAAGACGAATATTGGTTTTCTTCGAATTATCCCAGAGCTCTCTGAGAGAGTGGTTTGTTTTTGCTCTCCATTTCTCTTCTTCTTTGAGGGTTTGAGAGCCTTTGAAAGCTTTGTCTTCAATGTCAGAAATCCTTTCTTCTGCTTGCTCCATTCTGT
Organism: Loris lydekkerianus; assembly: GCA_963574355.1. NCBI lineage: Eukaryota > Metazoa > Chordata > Mammalia > Primates > Lorisidae > Loris > Loris lydekkerianus. The sequence continues at coordinate 17,630 of CAUYPK010035942.1, read as the reverse complement.
CACTGAGGGATTCTACTGTGTTTCTCAGATCTTTGAGGGATGCAACTTCTTGTCTCAATGATTCAAAATCTTTGGTCATTTGGTCTTTGAATCCATTGAATTCTTGAGATAATTTTTGGAATTCTAGTTCGATCTTATTTGCTATCCAGATCCTGAATTCAATTTCTGACATCTCAGCTATTTGTTTGTGCATGGGGTGTTGTGCTGTTTCTGCTCCATTGATCTACTCTGATTATTCATATTGCCAGAGTTTTTCTGTTGATTTTGCCTCATGGTTGTTTTTCACCATTGCCTCTGGCCGTCCTCAGAGTGGGGAGGTGTCTCTCCAATATTAGACCCCAGCGGGTTCAGTTTATTGTTGCTGGATCTTTGTTGGGAGTGACCCTGTGTAGTTTCTTGGGGGCTGCTCTAGCTAGGGAGTTCTGGTTGTGGAAGCAGCTCCAGTGTGTTATACACCTGGATTCAGCAACAATGCTATGGGTGGTGCGCAAGGTTCTGGGAGTGCCTGGCATTCAGTGACTTTGGCACAGAGAGCCCAAGGCTTCAGCAGTCTCTGTCCAGGAGAAGGGCTCTGTGCAGAGGCAGGGAGGGCTCCATAGGGCATGCAGCTTCCAGAGTCCTTGGGCAGATGAATGGGCTAGTGTGGAGTTTGGGAGGACACAGGAGGGAGGAAGCAGGGTTGCGTGGCTCCTGCAGTACTTAGTCAGGGAATGCGGAGGCCCAGTGGGTGTGGGTCACCGGTCAGGTGTCGCTGCACAACTCTTATGGATTTCTGGGCAGCGCCAAGCTATGCTATGAGCTGTGACGTTATGGCACTCTTCCCAGGGCAACAGCCCAAGGTTCCAGTGTGCCAAAACCATCTCACTCTGACCCTAAGGATTAAGGCTATAAGGCAGCTCTCTCCCTGCCTTTAGGCTGCTCAGTCACTAGGTTACTTTGTCCCGCCTGATCCTTGCTCTGGGACCCTGAGGGCGGAGCTTGCTGGAGCAGTTCTTTCACAATGGGTTACTTCGCCCAGCTCAGTGGCTCAGTCTGGGGCCCCAGACAATGCCCAAAGTTCTCTACAGTCCTGCTCAAGCTGTCCCCAAGGCAGTTCAACTGAGTGCCAAGTCCAAGAACACCAAAACAGTTCACAGGTAAGGCCCTTCCAGTTTGCAGTCTCACTGCTGCTTGTACTCATGGTTTTCAGGTTGATTAGGTCATTTGAACACATGCAATCACTTGCCAGTTCTCCACTGTTTTTGTCCTCCTCTTGGGGTCCAGAAGTACCTTGTGGGCTCCCTGTATCCTCAAAGGGAGGATTATAGGCTGATCCCATGGGCCAGAGATGTCTGGAGTCCTGTCTCCCCAGACTTGCTGTGCCCAGTTGCAGGGAAGCTGTTACTTGCTGGATAATGTTTTAACCACCAAAATTTAATGATAACATTTCTCTTCTTTAACAATGCTTACCTTTGATCTCAGGATAAATCCTACAGTCCTCATTCCCATTTTACTGAGCAGGCTTATTTTCCTTTACTTAACATTTTAAAATTCAGCGACACAAAATTGCTGTTAATTCCTAGATTAAGTCTTGGTCTCTCAAGCCTCTTGACTTTTGCTCATTTTGTGTTTTTTTTCATTGCATGAAATACATCTTCCCCACCTCTGTCTGTCTGACTAATCTCTGCCCATTCTTCAGGCTGTCTGATAGATTTTTTCCTCTATTCTTGATTGGTTCATGTGGGAACGTGTTGCCATAATAACTTGTACTTCACTTTTCATGTGGTTTCATGTAGTTATTTTGGTGTTTGATAAAATCATATTTACTTTTGTGTGTCTTCTATGTTTTTAAAAATTTCAGACTGTCAGGGTTATAGATGCTTTGTTTGAATACTTTGTTTTTGTACAGACTGATTCAAGTTTTACACATACATTTGCCCTTCACCCAGACAGTGTGCAGTGTACCCAATAGGTGGGAATCTAACCATCCCTTTCTCCACCCTCCCCAGCTTGATTTTCATTGAGATTTACTTCCATATGTCTTGTCTATGTATCTTCTATTTGACTATAGGTTTTGTCAGGCCAGGGATTGTATCTAACTTGTTCATGGTTTATCGTTTAGCAGGTGGTAGCAAATATTAATAAATTAATAAATATTGGCTGATGAGTGAATTAGTAAAAAGAAGCACAAATATTTAAGAAATGAGTCAAGCAAACAAAACCAACAAGACAATCTTTGATTATGATGTTTTTTATTTTAGACATAGCTGCATGCTTGTATTTTAAAAAATAACTTTCACATGGCCATGGTGAGATGAAGTAATTGACTAGTGACTTTGACAAGAACACTCTAATTCATAGTAATTTCCTCTATGTTCTACAACCTTTATAATCCTGCAGTTTAAAAACTCAGTAGTTGAAAGGCTTTAATAGACAGTGTCATCCAATAACTATATTTCTACATACATTGGCCACTTATCTGTTGCAAGCTTGGGGATTCTTTGGGCTGGCAAGGGATTATATTAACCCAGACTATAATCATTTTTCTTTTGGCATAAATAAAGTCAAGCAGTTAGCAAGAGGCCAAAGGCCCTAGCAGCCATTTCAGTACAATTTGGACGGATACAGATGAAATTATAGAGTCACATTTTACTTGTTGGATGCTGTCCCAGTTACTCTCTGATGTGAGCTTAGGCATATCAGAGAGTTCAGAGAGATCAGATGTGGAGGTAGGGAGAGGATACGTGGTTCTAACTAATTACTCCATGGCAGAATGGGCTTTCTTTTGCGCTGATCAACAAAGAGACTAGCTCTGAACCACTCTGACCATATGATCCTATGTGTATTAAAAAAATTCTCCAATGTTTCGAAAACATTAATTATATTCTCTTTGCGGAGTTTTGCACTTTTGCAGCTGGTAGGGTGGGGAGGAGAGGTGGAGAGACACGGGGATGAGGGAATGGCTAATTCAGACCCTGTAATTATTTCAGGACTGGAAACAGAATTGAAATGACCCAGATGGTTAGCCTAATAAAGCTGATCTAAAATTTATGCCAAGAGCAATCAGAACCATGCTTCTCTCTCTATAAAGTGAGTGAGTGTGTGTATGTGTGTGTGTGTGTGTGTGTGTGTATGCATGATTGAGTTTTGGCCAAAGAGGGCTTGGAGTTCTTGGAATAGCAGATTAAGATGGACGTTCATAGGAAAGAAGTCACAGCAAAACATAGAGCCTTTTCCTGTGATGGTCTCAGCAGGCCCACAGCCCTCTCAATTGCACCAGTATGAAAAATCCCCTTTCCTTTGGATTTTAAAGCAGACTATTTGCTGGGAGTGTATTGTGTCTTTGGATAGGGTGCTTAAGGGAGATCCAAAAGAATGGGAGACATCTAGACTGCTGACTTGTGCCAGGGCATTTGTCCAAAACTCTGTTTCTAGCAGAAGTCACATACTGTGCAACATTTGGGAACAACTGTGACAGTCACCTTGTCTCTGAACTTTGGTTTACCAGCCTCAACTGACATAACTGTGTATTAAAAAAATTCTTCAATGTTTCCAAAACATTATATATTTTCTTTGCAGAGTTTTGCACTTTTGCAGCTGGTAGGGTGGGGAGGAGAGGTGGAGAGAGATGGGGATGGGTGAATTTTTTTATGCCATGAGGCAAAGGGCAAGGGCAGGGCTCAAAACCCATACCAAATTTACTGAGGCTTTAGAATAATAAAAGGAATTTTTTTCTTTTAAGTAAAGGACTTGATATAAGTAAATCTTCAGAACAGTGCCTAATGCATACTACATATTAATTGTTTATTAGCTATTATTATTTTATTATCCATTTAACATCTTAGCTGTGAGTCTTACTATGCTTATAAAACAAAGGTATTTCTTTAATAAACATAAAGAGCTATGGGCTTTTGCTGAACTTGAAGGGAGCCTGATTTGAGAACTGACTGTGGCTAATGTGCTACCTTGGGTACTTGAGAATAGCCTTAATTCTCTTATTTGCAAAATAAATGTAGAACAGTGTAGCGTATTCCTAGACTGCTTCCCTCAGGTGGAAAAAAATAGCATTTACTGCCTTTGTACTGTGTGTTATGATTGTGTGGTATTTTACGTATTTGACTTCATTTAATCCTCACAATTCTCAATTAAAGAGAATTAATCAACTAAATTAAATTCTCAATAAAACCCAGGAAACTTCTTAGAATTAGCAATGAATTTCACTTTTTTTGAGTACCTTTTATGTGCTAGGCTTTCTACATTTCATTTCTTTTTATTTCCTATGGATGCACTCCAGGGTGTATTATTATTATTCAAGTCTAGAAATGAGGCAAGTGTGGCTCAGCAATTCACCAGGATTCCCTAGCTGGGAAATGCTGGAGCAAAGATTTGAACTCAGGACTCTTCAGCTCTTAAATCTGTAATCTTACAGATCTTACAGATTTGAAATAGAGCTTCCTAGTGAGATTTTCTTCCTATATTAAGCTATATCAGTTCTAGTTCTACTTGAATGAGTCCAAGATGCATTTGCTTGATAATACATTCTATTGACATTATTTAAGGGAATAAAAATCATCCTAGGGAAAAGTATGCTCTAAAGCACAGCTTGCCACATGTGCAGAGGAGGAGAAATTAAGAAAAAAGCAAATTGAGGAGGGCTTTCAAAGACGTGGCAACATAAACAATCTCTAAATCAGAGAGATGACGTGTTATTGGCCTGAGAGTACACAGAGAGTGTGTTGGGGGAACCAGGGAGATTTAAGTAATGAAGGCTCTTGGCTGATAAGACTAATCAGACAAATGCAAATCAAAACCACTCTGGGATATCACCTAAGCCCAGTGAGAATGGAGGTCCCAAAGTTGGAGATGCTGGTGTAGATGAGGAAAAACCGGAACACTCCTCACTGTGGGTGGGACTGCAAACTTGTACAACCTCTATGGAAAGAACTATGGCAAGTCCTCAAAGAACTAAAAGTAGACCTCACATTTGATCCTGTAATTTTATTATTAGTTATCTACCCAGAAGAAAAAAAAATCATTTTGCTATAAGCACACTTGTACTTGAATGCTTACAGCAGCTCAACTCACAATTGCAAAGATGTAGAAACAACTAGGTGCCCATCAACCCAAGAATAGATTAATAAACTGTAGTATATGTACACTGTGGAATACTATTCAGCCATAAACAGATGAGACTTTGCATATTTGGCTTTACCTGGATGGATTTGGAGAACATTGTCCTAAGTGAAGTCTCTCAAGAATGGAAAAGCAAGCATCCCATGTATTCTGTACTAAGATAAAACTAGTAGATTAACATCTATAGGCCTAGAGAAAAACACAATTAAAATCAAGAAGGAGGGCCTTGGTAAGTTACTAAGGGTACAATGTAGGGGTGTATGGCACACTTCCAGGGTGAAGGACTCAAGTAACCTAATCGTATATACTCTCATATTAACGGGGGTGGGTAGGGGAGGGAGAGATACATTAAATAAAAACAAAACAAAAAAGCCAAGGCCACTGCTCACATGGGCTTCCTCTATGATGTGCAGGGGTGGGCTAAGGATAGGCAGTGGGAATGGGCAGAATGACCATACCAGAAACGTCCCAATGCTCAGTGGACACGGTCAAGTGTATTCCCTCCCTGGCCTTGTATTTGGAAAGGTATTGCCTTGGGAAATACATTGGAAGCAGTAGGGTGGATTGTTACTTTGGTTTGAGTTTGGACTCCCTGGCTCCTGCTTGGCTGCGGGGCTCCCCCTGATGAATTGTTCATAATGAAAGCATATGTCTCCTGGGCTAGACAGCTCCAATTCGGCCTCTTTTCTTATTGTGTAACCCTCAGAAAGTCATTCTACCTCACTGAACTCTGAAGGTAACAGTGATCACCACCTCCCAGGGATCCTGCGAGGAATAGCTAGTAAACATGAATGTAAGTGCTCCATAAATGTTAAGCAAATGACATCAATCCTCCCATGGACTGTGGTGTGCCTATCCAGTCTGCTAAATCTCTCTTCAGTGACACAAACCCAGGGCCTCAGAAACACAGTTTAAACCACAACCACAAAGAAGATCATGTTAGGAGGTATCAATCCAGGAAGAGCAGGAAAATGGAAAGATGTAAAGCTGAAAAACCACCACTAACTCACTGTCTTGCACTCTGGAGTCTGTAGCACACTCCACTTGATGCTTCAGCCTCCTTTCTGTGTGAAAGTCACTCCCTTGGATTACAAATCCTCACTTGTCTCTGTCTTTCTAAACAAAATTCCATTCTGAACTTTATGATATAATTTTTTTTCATATTTCCAAAGGAAAAATTGTGCTGGAAGTGCAGAATAAAGACAGTGGATGCTTTTGCCCAGTCCTCTGTGCCTGGTTCAAACAGAATTGCTCAGCTGTTGGCAGCGATCTGTGAAGCCGCTGGCTACCCTGGGTTCCTAAATGCTTCCAAAAGCTGTTGGAAATTGTTGTAATAGGCAGCAGAAGGGGAACAGCCTTGTCTGCTGCAGGGCAATCTGGGGTTCCAGTTGCTGGCTCTTCCTCGTACCAGTCACACCTCACAATGGCTTTGGGCAACAAGGCGTACACTTCTGAGGTTTTAGGTTATGTGTTGATAGTGAAAAATGTCTCCTCTACTGCAATTCTGTCACATCAGTCTTCAACATACAAATGGTGAACTGATTATAACCCAAATAGTACTCCCTGCCTGACTGCCTTCATTTGGCAACACACAGAGTTCTCTTTTAAGATGGAAAGATGGAGTTATGGGTGCTCAAAGGGATAGGGCGCCGGCCCCATATGCTGGAGGAGGCAGGTTCAAGCACAGCCCTGGCCAAAAACTGCAAAAAATGCAAAAAAAAAAAAAAAAAAAAAAAGATGGAGTTACCTGTTTTCAGTTACCTATAAGATATTTAGTTAACTATTTTAAAATTAGGATGGGGAATCATCCTTTCCTTTAAAGATGGGACTTCTTGGTCTCATTTCCAAGCCAAGTGGTACTGTTTCTGGAAGCTTTTTTGTCCTATTTTCTGTGACACCACACTTCCCTGGTCTTTGTCCACTTCCTTGACTATTGCTCGCCAGTTTCTTTCTGCTTCCTTCTCTGCTGACCCTCTGCATTTTGGATTGATCCAGTTGGTGCCTGGTTTTTGGCCATCATCTCAATTTGAACTCTCTCCCATTAAATATGGAAAGGTCATTAAATATTGATCACCCCTAAACATATCACTTGACCCCTGACCTCTGCTTTGATTTTTAAGATTCATGTACATGTAGCAATTGTCTACCTGATTTTTTCCACTTGGTTATTAAATCAAAAGTACCAAACTGAATTTTTGATTTCTCCCTGCCCAAACTGGCTTCTCTCCATCTTCATTTTTAAATTATTTATTTATTTATTGAGAGGAGGCCTCACTATATTACCCCAGGCTGGAGCACAGTGGCTGGTCATAGGTGTGATCATTGCCCCCTGCAGGCCTCAAACTTCTGGCCACAAGGGATCCTCCCACCTCAGCCTCCCAAGTAGCTGGGACTACATGCACCTGCCACCAGGTCTGCCTCTGTCCTGATAACAATACCATCGTCTGGTGGTTCAGGCCAAACACAAGGACAATCTTGGATTGTTCCTATGTTCATTGTCCAACCCACTAATAGCTCCTCCAGAATATATTCTGTATCTCAACACTTCTCTTGGACTAAACTGCATAGTTAAAAGCATAGTTAAAACCATGCTTTTCTCTCATTTGTGCTACACTGCAGCAGCCCTTAAATGGTGTCACTGCACCAGTGTTGCCTCCTACAGTTTATTCTCCTACAGAGCCCTACATAGAATTAATTATGGTTACTATTTATTTATGCAGCACAGGTGGAGACTTAAAGGAAGTGAGTTTTTCTTGCAGATCATATAGGTATAATGAAGGAAGGAGGACTTGAGCCCAGTTCTCTATAGTCCTAAATTCAATCCATTTTTTTCAGTACCTAATCATTTAATTTAGGGTTTAATATATTATTCTACTAAGATTCAGGATTCCCTCACACTGAACTCCCCCATTCTTTAGGCCCAGGTGAGCTCAGAAATCAGAACCCCTTCTCTAGGCATAAACAGAGTGCTTTCTCCAGGCCATACCCTCTGGGCTCTAGCAAAATATTCATTCATTTGTTAAACTTATTAAATTTGAAAAGGTATTTTTCCACCTACCAAGTCCTGGTCAAAATTTGATAGATATCCCTAGACAAAGGGCCCAAGAGAGAGATTTTCCACTTAGATCTCCCTCTTTGCCAGAAGCTCTGGTGCTTTTTACTCCTATATTAATTAATGTCTAATAAAAATCCTGTCTTACCACTGATCTGTGGTCCATGGCTTCATTCTTTGAATCCCTGAGACCAAGGACTTCATGAGGAAGAAATTTTGGTAACACTAATAATGGCTAATAGTTATATGACACCCACTCTGTGCTGGGTATGAATCCAAGAACTGTACGTAATTTAAACTCATTAATGAGCTATACACTATTAAAATTGCTTCCTAACTACGAGTAAATTGGCACAGGGCTGGTGAGTGACTTGGGTAAGGTTATATAGTCGGTACACAGTACAGGCAGGATTCAAACCTGGCCACTGGCTCCAGTTGTGCTGTGTTATACTAAACCTCCGTTTATCAGGGTCTTGGCACATGAACCCCACCCTGACCTGCTTTGAAAGCAGATTGGGAAAATGATGCTGAAGAAGAATAACTTACGCCAGTTTAAAAAGACATGAAGTCTGTGAATGCCTGGAAAAGGCTTATATTAACTCAGGCTGAGTAGTAAGACAGAAAATGCGGCCCCTCTCTGGCCTCTTCCGAAGGCTTTTATTGATTTTTAACAAAGGTGCACACAAAATGCAAACATGCCAAAAGATAGGGTTGAAAGCATCCCAAATCCCTAGGAAGATGGGATAGAGAGAGAGACTAGGTAAGAGGTAGGGGGTTGTTAACAGACAGTGGACGGTGTATTTAGAAAGGGGAAGCGTGAGGCAAGAGAATTGCCTAAGCCCAGGAGATGGAGGTTGCTGTGAGCTGTGACACCATAGTACTCTTACCCAGGGCGACAAAGTAAAACTCTGTCTCAAAAATAAAAAAGAAAGGCGGAGGGAAAAACTAGTTCTATCCTTGCAGGGGAAATAAGCCAGGTCTCCTAATCTAACTACTTACAGAAGTTCAAAGAGTTTAACCCTTTCCACCTGTTGTCTCAGGAAAGCACAGGCCTAGTCTGCTGGTCCAGTTGCCTCCAGGCTCTCTTCACCTTCCTTGGTTTTGGTAAGTCCCAGGGATTGCACCGTCTTGGCTTTCCCCTTGGTACTCCTGGACTGAGGCGGGGCACCCTGCTGAGAAGTCAACCTACCTACCTCCCAAGTCTGTTGAAGCCCTGAGTTTGGGGCAACATGACTCTTTAGTCTGTTTAGGGGCATTTACTTTACTTTTTGGGTGTGGAATATTTTATCTGTTAAGTGAATTTACTATAGGAACAAAAATTATCCAGTACTTTACCATTAGTGCCTTAGGTACAGCTTTTAGGTTTATTCTATTAATATATATGCTATTTTGGACCCACATTTTTGAGTTGTAGGTGATATTTACCTCAATGACAGGCTAAAAACAAACTCCCAAATTGCCTCAAATATTTTCTATTGAGTAACATTTCTTCAAAAGACTCTGAAAGCTTCTTTCAATGTAAAACAGCAAAGCCTGTCAGGTCCCGGGGGGGCCAGTTAGCAGTTTAAAAAACAGTCAGCCGGTCTTGCACCTGTGCTGTGCTTAGTAGATTTATTTAGTCACAGAAAAGTTCAAAAAGGATTGGTGATTTGAACTGAGCCTTGATGAACTGAAAGAATTTTGAATATTGAAAAGAGGAGGTTGCGCTGGTGCCAACTCTGCACTGTGACATGCAGAGGAACAACAAGCCCGTTTGATATTCCGTTTAACGATTGTGATGCCAAATTCATCTCTTTGTCTTATGATCCACTTCACCTGGGTAATCTCTAATGTGACATCACCCATGGACAGAATTCTGCTTCTTTTCCCTCCACTTCTTCCTCCCTACCCCCCCATCTTTGTGAGTAATTGTCGGTTGATCAGGGACTCATTATCATTATTGATTAAACTTTGCTGTCTCAGTTTGATGTCGGTGAATACCTTGCTCATTTTAATCTGTCTCAAGGCCATGTTTTATGCTTACTATGTTTTAATTTGTCCCTCGATTGTGTTTACCTGATGCTGATATAAAGATTGAGGACTCTCTCGGGGGGGGGTGTTTTCTGACTGACACACACAAAAATGTATGAATGGTCCTTTAGGATACGCCCCGAGGCTCGCAAACAGAACTCTGAAGCAAGCTTCCTGCAGCTGTTTCCTTGGAACTAGACTCATAAACTAAAGCAGGGAATACATTTCTATAGTAAAACCTTTAATCTGTTTATATGTTTTGATTCAGGGGTGATTTTTTCCCTCCTTACCTCAATTCTGAATATTTTTCTTTCCCTGTAGTGCTCTGTTGTTCTACTGACCTTTACAAATAACAATTTTGCTACAGTTTTTCATGTTTCAAGTTATATCATGTGCTATGAGTATGATGCTGTTTTTTGAAATATTTTATTTTGAAAGATTTTCACATTTGCAGAAAAGTTGCAACAATAAAATAACAAACTCTATGTACTTTTCACCCAGATTCCCTAATTGTTGTCCTTTTTAAGTGCATTTGCTTTAGCTGGTGCTGATTGAAATGACCATTTCTCATTCTCTGTATTCTTGCTAGCTCACTACCTTATTAGAGCATAGAAACCTAAAGATTTGACTATGATTGGTGTGGTGGCTCATGCCTATAATCACCAAACTCTGGGAGGTTGAGGCAAGAGGATCATTTGAGGCCAGGAGTTTGGGACTAGCGTGGGCAACGTAGTGAGACCCTGTGTCTACAACAACAACAAAAATAAAAATGTGAATCTCTGGATGCTAAGGAGGGGAGGATTGAGGAGTGGGTGGAATCATAATTAGAGGGATGCAGAGAGGGGATTGTTAGAGAAAACATAGGAAGCTTTGTAGTAACTCTGTGCTTTGGTCTTCTGTCTGGGACTCCACAAACAGTGCTCCAGCAACACCAGTTTCTTCTGAACTGCTCCAAATGCCTTATTTTCCAAATAAACTTGAATATTCATTTTCTCTTCTTGGTTGGTGACCATAACAGTATTTCTATTTAGGTGTCTAATAGTGATGCAGAGAATAAAGTCAGGTGTAAAAGTTGCCCTTTGAGACGCTACATGAAAATGTCTAGGGCCTTTCTTGGTGCTGCCGCTTGGGGTCCTCTCTGAGCAGGTTTCGGGGTCACCCCAACATTCCACAGGTCACGTCGCCAGGGAGAGTGTCAATGAAGTGGCAGGTTGCCCAGCCCTTCACGAGTGTGCAAATCCTGAAGGGAGCAGCCCCGCGCTCTCCAGCGGGCCTGGGAGGAAAATGAGTAATGTGATTTGAATTGGCAAAAAACCATCATTTTCACTTTAAAAGGGATCTTTTATTCTTGAGCTGAAGCCAATTGAAATGCCCTGAGCCTGGGCCTTTTTTATTCAGACAAGAACAATGAGATCAATTTTCAACAGAAAATGAGGGAATGGGAGAGAGATGGTAGCTGAGGTAATAGGCTGTAAAGGACAAAGTTTGGAATTAAATATTATGGCTTAAATAGTCCTGTAATTCAAGCCTCCCTATTCTACCCCCCTTCCCCAATCTTGCATTAGAGAAATAAAACAGAAAAACTCCTCACCGCGAAATGGAAGACAATCTTTTTCTAATATAAGAAAATTCTCTCTGCAACATGAATTTGAGCTATAGCCATTTGATTTCTATGGAGATAAAGAAGCAGAGAAGTTAGTGCTGTTTGGAAGGGAATGTAAATGTGGTGTTAAGGAGCCAGGAAGGAAACTTCCTGCATGCTGGCTTATTAGAATTTGCTGTATTTCATCCTGTTTTTTTCTTGAGCAGCAGAAGGGATGCAGGAAGCTTTTAATTTAATTTTTAGGGCAATTAGGGAGAGGAAACACAGGCTGAGTGACTTTAGACTGTTCATTACCTTCTGGTGGGCAGAAGGCGAGTGCATATTTTAAATGTTAAGATCAGATTATTTATAAGTTTCACTTTGAGATTCAAGGGCACGGAAGGAACGATAACTCGATTAACAGAGGAAACGGCCTTATGTACCCAGCTGCTTTCATTTCGGTAATAGGTCAGAGTCTAAAGAGCAACATTTCTTAGTCTCTTCCTGGAAACAGCAGGTCCTGGGGAACCAATAAGTTTTTTTAAAAAAATAAAACATCTTCTAGAAATTTCCCCCTCCCTTCAATTTTTCAAAGAATGTCGTAAAGAGTCCTTCCTAGAAGATCTTGTTTTGCTGGGCTATAATGACAATTTTAATCCCACACCTTTCCTGAAATGAATTATCAACTCCCCTAGAAGCAGCTGGAAGCCTCTAACATGGGAAAATTTCATTGTTATATGTAACAAGGTGTCTTGGATTGTTGTGTAAAATGAATGCCTCTAGATACAAGAGAATTCATGATCATTTCATTTTCTGGCAATAACAGCTGATTATCACCTTGATCAGAGCAGGCTATTGTTTTTTTTTTTTTTTTTACTTTTTATTTCATGTTACTATGAGAGGACGCATGAACAGACAGGTTACATTATTTTTTTTGTAACGTGAATTCCAAAGTCCGAGTTGTAGTTGAGTCCTTGACCCAGGAAGTGTGCTGTGTACCCTTGCACCAAGCCGGATGTGGGGTAACATGCTGATCCCCTCCTCCCTTCCCCTTCGTGAATGTAATTATGTTTTTCTCTCTAACTTGAACTCTCCAAATCATTTGCTGAACATCCTGCCGTGAGCGTTTGTATGGTTTCATTTGTGACGTTGTGTCTGAAGATCTCTATTCATTAAAGGTCTTCTAGGTAAAAGTAATAAAAATTAACAATACCTATTTAAGCAAAAAAATGTCCTTGGAATATCCCACCCAAATACTGAAAAGATTAGACCCACATGGCCCTGGGAAGGATGGGAACCAGCGCCCTGAGGCGCCCCCTCTCTGGGGGCTGCAATGAGGTGGCTCTGTCTCTCACTGCAGGCTCGGTGTCTAGTTTCTAATGCCATTCCTGGGAGAGAAAATCTAATTCCTCCAGCTTCCATCAGGTGTTCCCTGAGGACCTCTCGGCTGTGGTGGGAGGTATTGGAGGGGAAGTACATGGCTGCTCACTGCTCCCACCTACCTGGACATTCTTAGAGGGGGCAGCCTGTGAGGTGGGAAGCCTCTTAAGGCTTGTCTATGAAATCCAACCCATCTTTGAGCATAGGGGAAACAGTTTGTTATTGAACATCCCAGCAGACTTTTAAATCCTAAGGAAGTATCAACATTCCTCTGAATGAACTACCCCTAGTCTTCAATTTGTGACTTGAACTATCCCCAGTCTTCAGTTTGTGGGTGTTTCAAGCAGGGAAGGTGTTGGTGGTGCTGGTAGAATGAAGGATATCGTGAAAGGTACTCAAAGCCAGAGGCAAATAAGAGAAATGTCACATAAAATATATACATATAAATGCTTGTCTCCCTCTTTCTGAGGAATTTTGAAGTTGGGAGGGAAAGCAGATTTTCCTCTGCAGGCAGATGGGAGAGTTTAGACTACATCATCTGAAGTTTGAAAGAGAAGCTAACCCCAGCTGAGTTTTGGAATAGGTGAGTAACAACCACCTATATGTTGAAACAATGAATATGGTAATGTGGAGGAATTTTGATAATGTCCTTTCAACATTTCATCTTGCACCTGAAAGCATGGTGGCTTCACTGGCCTGCAGGCTGTACACATCATCACAGCAGGAAGGGAGTGAGAAAGCTCAAAACGTGGACGCCCACCTGGAAAATGGCTCAAGGTGATGAATCTGCATCACGCATTTCCAGAGTTGCTCTGTTTTAGCATGGCCACTGTCCTCACAGTAGGATGGAACAAGGGCGTGATTCTCACTGCCTATCTGGCTGCCATCCTTGTGTCTGATGTAAAGTTAGACAAGTAAAATAGTCCTGGTGAAAATTCAAGTTAGCCACTGGTTATGAGAAAATGTTTTGCTTCATCAGTTTTTAATGTTTCATTCTAAGGAAGAGTTTGATGACATTCTAGGTGCCATTTTTAAAGCACCCAGAGAGCCAGGGTAGTTCCTCCAGGGTAATGAGCTCCTTTTATTGATGTCTTCATTTATTCACTCATTCCTTTGTCAAGGATATATTTAACAAGTACGATGCTTTAGAAAAATGCAGAGTACTAAGTGCATAAAAAGGCAGACATTTAAATAAGGTACTAGCCAGTGGAAGGCTGTAGAAGGTGTTAAAAGGAACACCAAGAAACAGTCTAATAAAATAGTTATGCCTTGAAGTTGAGGAAAGGATAAGATGGGAGAAGAGGAAAAAACTTTGTTTACACTGGATCCCACCTTTCTTAATGCTCAGAAAATGTATCTGTTTCTTAGTGCTTTCAGGCCCTTAAGTGATGCCTTTTAAGACACTGCTTTTGTTATAAGAATCTTGTTTGCAGATCGGGTTTATTTTATAATTGTTTTCGAATATTAGGCTTTAGTGCACTGGCCTTAGGGCCCTGGAGACTAGGCATAGTACTGCCTCTGGAGTTTTGAGTTTCAAAAAAACCTCTGAAATAGAACTTAAGTTGTGATTGTTCATATCCTAACATTTAAGTATAAATTCTTAGCCATTAGGATAAATTTCAAGAATAAGCTTATAGAAGTATAACTGCAAGTTATAAAAATATTATTTCTACCACTAACTTGAAAAGTTCCCAATACCAAATTCAGACTATCTTATTACTGCTTTAATTCCTCGCATGTACCTTAGGCTATAGAGATTCAGCATTGTTGAGCAAAGCATTGAAACACCAGTTTTCAAAATCTTCCCGTTTTCATTCTGAATTGTGAATATCCCAAGGTTTTTTTTTTTCTTTTTTGATTCAGATTGCAAATGCAAACTGTAAATTCTACATTTTGGTTGTAGTAAGGCTAATTTTGTAGTAAGGAAATAGCCTGATTCAAGCTGTTTCTAGTGAAATGGCCAACATTTACCTTCACAGAACTGAGTGTGACATTCCCCCAGCTTCTGGGAGTGTTGGCTGCCTATGTCTCATGCTGAGTCCTCTCCCTAGGAACTGCCCTTAGCAGGAGGGATCTACATCATTCAAGATTACATCTCTTCCGTGCATCTTTTGGCTGGTTGATGTGGTGGTAAAACTGTCTAACTACTTTGCTTCAGTGTGGGACAACTCTGAAGGGCCATCTGTAGCACAGAATAACACACCATTCCAAAATAGCTCTTGGCATGCTACTGAGCCTTGGTAGGGACAGAGTGCTTGAATTTGTGTCAAGGCTGCTCATTATGGTCTGGGTTTGCTCAGATCCATCAAGTCATGGCTGGATAGGGTCAGCAACAATTTGTCATAAGATGGAAGCAGTACCTCTAAGATCAAGCACAAGCAAGGCCAGAAGGAGCAAATAACCCGAGAACCCCATGTCACACTGGCATAAATCCCTCAGCCACATAGAGGATCTTTTATGACCAGCTAATTGTGAAAGAAAAAGCCTAGCTCAGTTTATGGATAAGTTGGCTTGTCCGTGGATGCAAGTTGAAAATAGACTGCTGCTTCATTACGACTCCAATCTGGAGTGGCTCTAAAAGACTGCAGTGAAGGTAAAACTCTATGACAGTTAGCACATGTGCAGCAAGAGAAATGGCCTCCAGGAAAGACATGATCAGGTTCCTGGCAATGGTGAATGGCTTGTGGAGATCTGAGATGGGTAAGTTGGCACAAAGGGTGAAGAATGTTATTTATATGTTACCGCCCTCTAGAGAAAGTTCACTATCCAAGCGATAGTAATAGCCAGGTGGACGGAATGGCCTGCCAGGCAATGTCAGCCATTTCAGTGGCTACGTGTGGGCCCAAAAGCATGGGCTGCTACTCACTCATGATCCAGTGACTTTTTGCTGCTGAATGTCAATATGTTAGCATCACTCAGCCTTTAATCTAGCTGTATCTTTTTAGGAGACCAAAAAGCTATTCTTTGGCAGGTTTAGTACATTGAACTCTTCCCAAAGTGGGAGGGGCACTATTCATCTTAACTGGAGATGACATATATTCTAAGTATGGATTTACTTTTCTTGTCTGCAGGGACTTACTAAGGGCTTATATGGTGTTTGATCTACCAGCATGGGAGCCCATATCCTATCATAGGGATCCTCAAACTATGGCCTGCCAAGGAAATTTATCTGGCCCGCTGGGTGTTTTTGCCGCCCTGACTGTCCCCTTAGCAGCTGATTAGTCCTGGGCCGCAGTGTGCATGTGTGGAATGTGCGTCAACTCTCTGACTCAGCTCCTTTCTCTGTCTCTCCCCGTCCCTTCTTCTCTCTGTCTCTCGACTCCTCTTCTCAGTCTCTGGTGTAATCAGAGGAGTCACCAGATTGCCTGTGCAGAGCCTGCTGCTGACTAAGGACTGAGGTAAGAACAAGTTAGGGTTTATTTTTTTTTTGAAGTTAGGAGATCTATTTTTTTTTATTTTTCATTTTGCAGTTAGTAGGGCCTTTTTTTTTCCTGGTTAATTGGGGGCTTTTTTTTCTGAAGTTAGGATGTCTTTTTTTTTTTGCAGATGGGGGTGCCTTTTTTTTTTTTTGAAGTTAGAAGAGCCTTTTTTTTTTCTTTTTAATTATTTGTTTTTCTTGTTAAATCATAGTTGTGTACATTAGTGCAATCAAGGGGTACAATGCGAGTTTCATATACAATCTGAAATATTCTTATTAAACTGTTCAACATAGACTTTATGGCATTTTCTTAGTTATTGTATGTAGACATTTATATTCTGCATTTAGTAAGTTTTGCCTGTACCCATTCTAAGATGCACTGGAGGTGCAGCCCCTCCCATTACCCTCCCTTCACCCTAGCCTCCCCCTTCCCTTACCCTCCCTTGGGCCTTTCCCCATATTCTTGAGCTATAGTTAGGTTATAGCCTTCATGTGAAAGCTATAAATTAGCTTCATAGTAGAGCTCAGTACATTGGATACTTTTTCTTCCATTCTTGAGATACTTTGCTAAGAAGAATATGTTCCAGCTCCATCCGTGTAAACATGAAAGAGGTAAAGTCTCCATCTTTCTTTAAGGCTGCATAATATTCATGGTATACATGTACCACAATTTGCTAGTCTATTTGTGGGTTGATGGGCACTTTGGCTTCTTCCATAACTTAGCAATTATGAATTGGGCTGCAATAAACATTCTGGTACAGATGTCTTTGTTATATTGTGATTTTTGGTCTTCTGGGTATAAACCTAGTAAAGGAATTTTAGGATCGAATGGCAGGTCTATTTTTAGGTCTCTAAGTATTCTCCAGACATCCTTCCAGAAGGAATGTATTAGTGTGCATTCCCACCAGCAGTGTAGAAGTGTGCCCTTTTCTCCACATCCACGCCAACATCTCTGGTTTTGGGATTTTGTTATGTGGGCTACTCTTACTGGGGTTAGGTGATATCTCAAAGTAGTTTTGATATGCATTTCTCTGATGATTAAGGATGATGAGCTTTTTTTCATGTGTTTGTAGATT
>CAUYPK010035937.1:0-69347 GCA_963574355.1 Loris lydekkerianus | reverse complement strand
TCTTTCTGTTTTCTTGATGAAGGCTTCCAATGCTACACATTTCCCTCTTAGGACTGCCTTTGCAACATACCACAAGTTTTGATAATTTGTGTCTTCATTATCATTTTATTCCAAAAATTTGGTAATTTCCTTCTTAATCTCATCTTTGACCCAGCTATCATTCAGCCTAATATTATTTAGCTTCCATGACTTTGTGTGAATATGAAGATTCCTATTGCTGTCGAGTTCAACTTTTGTTCCATGGTGGTCCGAGAAGATACAAGGAATAATTTCTATAATTTTAAATTTGCTGAGGTTAGACTTGTGTCCTAGGATGTGATCAATTTTGGAGGATGACCCATGGGCTGATGAGAAGAATGTATATTCAGTTTTATTAGGATGAAATGTTCCATACAGATCTGTTAAGTCCATTTGTTCTAGGGTCAGATTTAAGTCTAATATTTCTTTGTCTAGTTTCTTCTTGGAGGATGTATCCAAGACTGTCAAAGAGGTGTTAATATTTCTAACAATTATAGTACAGGAAGATCTCGAGTTGTTCATATCCATTAGGTTTTGATTTATAAATTGAGGAGCATTCTGGTAGTGTGCTTAAATGTTAATTATCAAAAATCGCTTTATGTTGGATGTTTCCCTTGACAAATTTGTAGTGACCATCCTTATCTTTCTTTATCTTTGTTTGTTTAAAGTCAATAGTATCAGCAAATAAAATTGCAACCCCTGGTTTTCTCTGATTTCCATTTGCCTGTATTACAGATGTCCATCCCTTTACCCTGAGTCCATTTTTATCATTTAAGGTAAGATGAGATTCTTGTATGCAGCATATTTCTGGTCAAAGTTAATGTAAATAGTCAGCCAACTCATGCCTCTTTAAAGGACAATTTAATCCATTCACATTAATTGAGAGAATTGATAAGCATAGTAAGGTTTTGGGTGCCATGTTTTTCGAATGTCCAGTGGACATTTTTAATCCTTTCACCACTGTGGAAGTTGGGTTTTGTTCAAAAATTTCTGGGTGAGTTTATGTTGGTGATAGAGCCTTGTGCTGGTCATTGTGGAAGATGGGTCTGAGAATATCCTGGAGAGCCGGTTTAGTTATGGCAAATTTCTTCAACATGTATATGTCATTAAAGTATTTGATTTCTCCATCACAAATGAAACTCATTTTAGCTGGATTTGGTATCAGGGCTGAAAGTTGTTTTGTTTTAGGAGACTGGAGGTTGATGACCATCCTCTTCTGGCTTGAAACATTTCAGCTGAGAGATCTGAAGTCATTCTGATATTTCTCCCTTGGTAGGTGATGCTTTTTTTTATGTCTGGCTGATTGCAGAACTTTCTTCTTCATCTTAACTTTGGAAAAGTTAATCACAATGTGTCTAGGAGATGCTTTATTTGGAGTGAGTCTTGCTGAGTTCTGAAACTGTCTACTATCTGAATTTCTGTATCTCTTACCATGCTTTGGAAATTCCCCTCCATAATCTCTTTAGTAGAGCATCCATACCTTTAGGACCATCCTCTTCTTCTTCAGGAATTCCCATAACATTAATGTTTGATCTTTTGGAGTGGTACCACAACTGTCTCAGGGAATGATAAATTTTTGCTCGTCATTTGTCTGCCTCTTTGAGTGTTGAGAATGTTCAAAAGCTTTATCTTCAGTTTCAGAGATCCTTTCTTCTGCCTGGTCAACTCTAATACTGAGGTCTTCCACTGTTTTTCAGAGCTCCTTGAATAACTTTTTCATTTTCTTGAGCTCTGCTAACTCTTTTCTCATTATGTTTATATCTTTGGTGACTTTGCCTTTGAATTCACTGATTCCTTGAGACAACTTTAGAAATACTCTTTGGATTTCAATTTCCAACTTTTCTTCCATTCTATTCATTTTATTTGCCATTCATATTCTGAATTTGATTTCTGACATGGCTGCCATTTGTCTATGCATGACATCTTCAGTTGTATTTCCTTTGTCATTCCTTGAGGAGGGTGATCTACTCTGGTTATTTGTTTTGCTAGAGTTCTTCTGTTGGTTCTGCCACATGTTTATTTTCTACCATTTGCTTTTTAGAATTGGTTGGGTGAGATTGAATTGGGGTTCCCAGAGTAGAGTTAATCAGCCCCTTATCAAAGGGCTAGGCTTTGTAATTGTGGCTTATCCCCTACAACCTTACAAAGGTCCCTTTCAGAGTTTTGGTCAGAAGTTGTGAGGACCTACTTGGTGAGATAGTGTGAGCTAGCTCTGTTTTGATATCAGCCAACCTCTACCCTATCCTAAGAAGCCACAGTATTAGGTTTAAATCTTGGCTATGGAGAGATACAGACAGCTGCAGCACCCCACCCCCATCCTTCAATTCTTTTTAGCTGCAGAACTTGAAAGGTCAACCTCAGTGTATCCCTGGGTGAATAGCCCCAGATGTGAGTTCCAATCAAATTGTCTTGGGCAGTACAAACCCTGCTCAACAGAGAGGGCTCCAAGGGTCTCCAACAGATAAACTAGAGACAGGGGTCCATGCCCCTGCCCACAGACTCAGTCCACATTGGTACACTGGTGAATGTTTCTCTGTTTCTGGCCCAGTTGGAGCTGGGGACCATGCCCACATGGTTTCAGTCCACACCTAGCGGGCCTCTGCTTGCCAGCCCAGTTGGAGTCAGGGGATCATTCCCTTGCTGCTGGTCTCAGTCTGCCAGCTCTGTTGGAATGAAGGGACCACACCCATGTTCTCAGGTCTCAGTCCACACCCAGCAACTCTCTGCTGTCCTGCTCAGTTGGAGCTGGAGACCACCCCCACTGGCAAACTCAGTCCACACTGGGTAACCATTCTCCTGCTTGTGGGCACTGTCAGAGACGAGGGTTCTGCACTCCCTCCTGCCAGACACAGCACAAGCTGAGGGTCAACACCACCACTGGCCAGGCAAAGTCATAACTGGGGACTGCTCCTCCTCCCCCTGAGTGTCCCTTTCTTCCATGTCCTCTTTCTTCCCCACTAGTCACAGATTCAGTCCTAAAGTTTGACAGACCACACTATGCCCAAATCTCTCAGGAAAAGACCAAACACTCCGTGCTCTGCAGGGGGTAGAACTTCAGACCACCATGCAAGTAGGGAAAGGTGAACTGGGAGTTTGAAATTGTGGGGAAAATATTTGTTCAGTTTTCTGCTCAGTGGGGTGGTGTCAGTGTTCACAAGTGGGACCTCCCTGGAGAAAGAGACCCAGCATTATTTTCTCTCTTCATTGAGGTAAAATGAAAGGTCTTTTGTTCCCTGCTTGCTTGCAGAGAGCCTGTGTGGGGCCTCCTACTTGGGGGAGGGTTCTCCGGGCCTCTAGTTGATAGGCTTTGTACCTGTAATTTGTTTTCTTGAATTCTCTTCCTTGGAGTCACAGCTTGCTGAACTTCTTTCTTGGATCAGCTTCCCACCTTCACATAGAGTCCGATTCTACCCAGTTTTTCCCCCTCTGGTCAGGAGCCTCTGCTAGGGTTGCTACTAGTCCATCTTCCCCAAATTCTCTGTCTAGGTATACCTTTATTAGTGAAATTATTATAACATTATCATAGTTTCTCTTGATTAAAAATATAAAACTTCAGTTTGAATCCTTCTGTTTTGTAAAAATCTGTAAGAGGAGAATATTCACTATAAGAATTGAAACATGTATATTACCTAGAAGGATATTTTTCTTTTTTGAAAAATTCATCATATATAATAACGAAACTTTGGGCCCCGTAAACTTTACAAATTGCAGACAAAAATTATTTCTAATTTTTCCTTAGTAATATATTTCAAGAGTACATCACTCTAATGTTGATGCTAAGCAGAATTCTTACAAAAGAAGACATCAGATGTTTGCATTTTTACCACATTATTACTTTGATCAATGAATCATTTTCAACTGATGTTTCTTATTAATGATGGAACTTCCATGGAGGTATTCCAATTTAGAGACTTTCTGAAAAGAGGAAAGGGAGATCTTAAATTCTTAATAAGATCAATCCAATTATTAACTTAAAAAAGAACAAGTTTATTCAATGTAACTACAAAGCATATTCTAGCATTATAAAAGTTAGAGTTTATATGTATATACAAATACACTTATTCATCTTATTAACAAACTTTAATAAATGAGTAAAATAATCATAAAGCTAATTTAATGGGGAAAACCAAATGAAGAATGTAACATCATGAACCCTTAACAGATGTCCTAATTAGATATCGTTAAAGAGACCATTAGGTTAATTAAAATTTAGTCTTTCATTTACTATCAGAAATATGTCTATTAATTTATAATAAAGCAGTTATAGGCTGAAATACCCACCTGTGCCACAGAAAGAAAGTAGGCACAAATTGTCTAGGATCAGTGTGTCATGCTCATTACAGTTCTAGGTCACTAAGAGGAGACTGGATACCTAATACTGTTTGCTGAAAATTTTAAAATGGAGAATAAAACAAATGGGTTTTCAGAGACCAAGGAGAATGGGGATTTCTAAATGGTTCACAAGGACTTTAAGAATTTTTTCATATTTTGTTTCTGATACAAAGTGAAATATATTTTAAATTATAAATGCCTTTTTTGTTTTTAATAACTTCCTGTTGAAAGATATTTTACATGAATAATAATAATTTAGTTTTTTAGTTCAGCATTTCTCAAACCTTCTAAACCCTCTATGATATTTGAAGTAAATCTTTTCCTCTTTAACAGAGATATTAGACTCAAGTGTGACATATAAAGCAAGGTTTAAAGCATTTGTTTCTTGGTGCTTGAGTACATAGAACAAATACACTGAAATATAATTATCAGCACCAGTAAAGAAAAATACATGTGAACAGCTGGATGGTATTAGTGTGCATACTAATGATTACCAATATTTAACTATTAATTTCTTATAATTAAATACAAAAATCACAAAATATGGTAAACTTACAGCCCTGTAAATGTTTGTAAGAATTTTCTTTGAGGGCAGTGCCAGTAGTTCAGTGGGTAGGGCACCTAAGGCTGGTGGGTTCGAACATGGCCCTGGGCCAGCTAAACAACAATGACAACTGCAACAACAAAATAGCCAGGCGTTGTGGTGGGTGCCTGTAGTACTTGGGAGGCTGAGACAAGAGAATCTCTTAAAGCCCAAGAGGCCACAGCACACTATTGAGGGTGACATAGTGATCTGTCTCAAAAAAAAAAAAAAAAAAAAGAAAAGAAAAAGAATTTCTTTTGACTTCAATATACCTGCCTTTTTCTTTTTGTCAAGTTCAGTTGACTTTTGCTAAATTCTCTAAGGGATCATTCCTCGTTCAACCATCGGAATAGGTAGCATCTTAGCACCTTTCCGTTCTGTACCTCAGTTCTACAGTCTGGTGTCTAACCTAGAAACCAATGATACTTGTAGGACAGGGTGGGGGTTCTGTGAAAAATGGAGTTAAATTAAGTGAGTAGATATTAGGGTATAGTTCCATCGCCATAACCCCAGGTTTCATAACTATGAGGAAATAAAACAAAGAAACGTCTTTTAAAGAATAGTGACACCAGTATTCTTTCAAAGAATACTTAAACCAGTATTCATAAATATTCTAATTGTATAACTTGTAATTCTAATACACACTTCCTACTCAAAATGAGTTTTTAGGAGAATGGATTCTTATGCTGCTTAACAATTACACCTACAGTTGACTTAAGCACCATTGAGCCTAGAAGTTGGTTTTACTCCATTTGTGATTAGCGTATCTTTTCTTCTAACTTACAGAAAGTTCTTCCTTGGGGAGTTGATTTGCTAATAATATGCATATTAAATGATTAGATGGAGCAGAGCTCCATGTCCTAGCCAGGCACACCTCTTGCTCTAAGTGTGTTTTATTGCTATTTGACAGTAGCTGAACTAACACTTGATTTTCAATTTAGGAATTAGAAAACATGGTTCCATGGCTCTCTTTTCTTATATCCATTTCCGGGCCTGGCCGCTGCCTCAGGAGGCCTGAGAGGAGCCTTTCTCTGTCCTTGTAGCTGGTACTGTTGCTCTTTTTTCCTCCTGCTTCGGTTTCTTCTCCGTGAACATTAAGTCTTCATGGACAGGGGAAAAAGGAACAGATGTCGATGAGACAAAACTGTTTTATTTGGCAGGTGCAGTCTATATTTTTCTTGGTTAACAATAGCAATGGCTCATTCAACAGACATTATTTTTGAGTTCCTAATAAGCCAAATCTCTGGGTTTTAAAGCAGTTGTATTTATGTTAATGTCATATGGATTACATTTTTTTTGTTTGTTTCTTATTTATTAATGAGAATTCCTTTCCCATCACAGGTCATTAAGATGTGTTTCTGCTTTGCCTTTGAAAAGGTTCTTGTAATGGATTTTTAATATATCTGGCACTAATTTTGCCGTAAGTTCTAAGTTCAATTTTCTTTTCCATGTGGACTCTGAATTGACCCAGCACCATTTATTACGTGGGTCTTGCTTCCCTGCTCACTTACAAACTCAGCTTTGTCATTATCCAATTTTAATTTGGGGGTTTATACCTTTGGGGGCTCTTTCTTTTTCCCTCCGTTTGCCTATCCCTGTTCCATTACCTTATTTCTTAAACAAGGACACATTCATCCTTGATTCGGGTTAAGGAAAATTCTCTCACCTTGTGTCATTGTTAGTCCTTTAAATTTCCACATAAATTTTAAGATATGAGTGGCCTGACACAACGGATTATGCCTGTAATCCCAGTACTTTGTGCCCAGAAGGTTAAGACCAGCCTGAACAACATAGCAGGACCCTCTCTCTCTCAAAAAAAAAAAAAAAAAAAAAAGTAAAAATGACCCAGGTGTGGTGACATGCACCTATCGTCCCCTAAGGTGAGCAAGAGAATGGCTGGAGCCTCGCAGTTGGACATCACAGTGAGCTGTGTTCTTGCTGTTGTACGCCAGCCTGGCCGACAGACAGAGAGCATGTCTCAAAATAAATAAATAAATAAAAAGTCAGAAACATGTAAATATACCTGCCAATTTATGTGCAATAACATACACCTGTGCATGTGTGTCTTGGCAATATTTTATGGGAATTGCATTGAATCTACAGATTTTAAAATACGATTGGAACTCCTTTTTTGAGAGAGGTGTATGTGTATATCTTTATAAATTGTGTGTATGTGTGTGTGTGGGGTGTCAGAGAAAGAGACAGACAGAAATACGGGTAGACTGAGATTACATAAGTAGTTGGATCCCTGGGACTTAGCGGCTGGGAAGATCCCACAGTGTAGGCCAGCAGGATGGAGACCCAGGGAAGAGTTGACCCTGCAAGTGGGCCCCTGAGCCGTCCAGTGTCAATATTCCCCCTTCCTCGGGGAGGAGCTGTCTTTTCTTAGGACCTTCAACTAATTGTAAGTATCCTGCTAACATTACCGAGGGTAATCTTCTCAACCCAAATTCTACTAATTTAAATACTAATCTCATCTAAAAAATACTTTGGAAGAAACATCAGGACGTGTTTGACCAAATATCAGAGGACCTCAGCCTAGCCGTGTTTTCTACATAAATTCACCAACCACCATGCTTTAAAAAGGCTTTATTTAATAAATTAAAAAAAAAATTTAACCATCCTATATATATATATGTGTGTGTGTGTGTGTGTGTGTGTATATAACTGTTCAACTTTATAATTGTGTAAAGCTAAATATTGTGTTATAAACACACTTACTGTAACTATAGTTAAAAACATTCCTATTTTGTTCTACGTTTTTATTTGCTCTAATAACCTATCAATTTTTCTATGACCAAGCATGTTGTTCATTAAAAAATAATAGTTTGATTTATGACTTTTCATTTTATTGCAGTTATGATAGATACACTCAACTTATTCCTAATCTTAAAAATGAAGAGATAAGAGTTTATTATTAATTTATTACATTTACTGTGGTTTTTGTGATACCTTATGTTAGCTTAAGAATTTTTCTTCTACTTCTGGCTAACAATTTATATCAGATTATATTAAATCCATTTTAGCATATACCAAGGTACTATTTTCTCTATTATAATTCAACAGTATGATAAATTGATTGTTTCTAATAATATACAATCTTGCATTCCTGATATGAAGCTAATTAGTTATTATATATTATCATTTTGTTGGAGATTGATGCATTCACCTTACTAAATTATGTTTAAGTTATTCACATCTATATTCATGAACATATGAAGCCTAAATTCAACTTTTCGTATTTTTTTTGAAAAGTTCTACTATCAAGAGTACAAGAGTGATAAAAATTATCGAGAAATATTTCCCTTTTTTCTATCCCCTTGAAATAATGTGGATTTGGAAATACAGTGGGCCCTTGAGTAACGCAAGGGTTGGAATGCTCCCCTCCTATGTGGCTGAAAATCCATGTGTAAATTTTTACTCCCTGAAAACTCAACTACTCGTAGCCTACTATTGACCAAAAGCCTTACCAGTAGCATAAACAGCCAATTAACACATAATTTGTACATCACACAGGTATTTACTATATGATGTATTCTTTAAATAGAAGAAAGGAAAGTGTATTTACTATTTATCAAGTGGGAGAGGATCATTATAAGTGTTTTCATCCTTTGTCCTGAGTAGGCTGAGGGGAGGAGGAAGGGAGGGGTTAGTCTTACTCTCCCAGGCGTGGCAGACGCAGAAGAAAAACTGCGTACAGGTGAACATGTATAGTTCAAACCTGTCTTATTCAAGGGTTAACTGTAGTTGGTCTTTGAAAATATAAAATGATTTTCTTGTGTACCTGCTGCCTGTGGCTTTACATGTGTGAGGGTTGGGGAAGCGGAGATTAATTACTGATTTATTTTAATTAGTAACTATGGGAACATTCTGACTTTATAGTTCTTCCCCTCACCATCTTTTTATATTGAAGAACTCAGAACTTAAGGATAGGTCAGATAAGCAGCAAAATGCACAAGTGCCCTTCACCTAGATTCTTCAATCATAACCATTTTTTTTAATATTTCCACATTGTGGATGTGTTTTGTGAACTATTTGAAAATAAGTTCTATATGCAAAGACATTTCACTCCTAAAACTTTATCATGTGTCAACTACAAAAGACCTTCTCTTACATAACCACAATAGTGTTACCAACACTAAATGTTTACGCTTGATTAAATGCTCCTATTACAGAGTTCATCCATTTCCAAGATTGCATAGTAGTATTTTTAAAGTTTCTCTTTTTCAATTAAAGATCACATACAATCATTTTGTTTTTTAGTTTCTTCGTGGAACACAGACTTACATTTTAAGAAATTTCCTATGACACTGATATTTTTGAGGAGTCTAGACAAGGGTAGACTGCTACACAATTTGTATCTTTTTGATTGTTTCTTCATGAAAGTACCCAGGTCGAACATATCACTTTGTCAAAATTGTCTTAATATGCGATATTGGAAACTTCTCATTACATAACATCTGGAGTCTTTAAATGTGAGTTTGTGCCATTAAAATGATGTCCTGTTAATCACTTTTCTAATGTGGTGTCCATTAGGCATCTACATTGCAAATTTCCTTCATAATTATCAGACTGATTCTTTGTAATTAAAAGGAAATACTTTGAAATTTGTCCCCTAGCATATTTTCAGCTGATGGTTTTAACATTTATTAGTAATTCCACTCTTCATCAATTATTTCATTAGTAATTATTAAAAATGGTGCCACACACTACCATCATTGTTTTGGTTTTATACAAATTACATTACTTTATTAGCTGAAATTCTTCTATATAGCACATCTTTTCCTCTCTCTCCTTTGCTCAACTTTGTATGAGTCAGAGATTCTTATATTTATTAAAAAGGAGTTAAGTCATTGTCATCAGCATTGCTTCTGATGTCCAAATTTTCTGAAATTTGGCCAGTGTGAAACTCTTCAAGCTGGTTCCTGTTTTCCTTTGAAATCACACCATCTGTACATTTGTGCTTTCACTCTTTCTACCAGAAAAAGACGCTGAGGCTGACAAACTTTCACTGTCTCCTATGTAGATTCAGTCATCCTTACAAAAGCCATGTGACCTTTTAACGAGGAATGGTATTTTAAAAAATCAAGATCTGGACCTGGGCCCAGGCCTGTCAGTACACCAAGATAGGAAATGCATTTACTTCAAGATATTATGAGTTTCTATTGCTGTCTCAAATCAAACCTACTGCCACAGTTCCCTTCTGTCCTTTTTAGAGTTCCGTGTGGCTGTCTTCCTTCCTCCAAACTTGAACACTAATTCTCACCAGCATCCATACATTTTCTTATTTATTCTGTCCTATGTTAGTTTCAGAGGTTCAGGAAATTAACTTCAGAATTACTACACAAGTTCCATTTTACAAAATCTCTTAGGTGGGATTAATTTTTTTTGCAGTCCTTTATTTTATCATATATTATACAAAGCATATGCAAAGTACTTGAAAATGTATGTACCCCACATTTATTTGACTCCATTTATTTTTTTCATAGGGATATTTATCACGTTTTTGATCTATGTTGATCCTCTGCTTTGCTTTCATTCAATTTTTGAGTTCCTTTTAAAATATATCTTGTACTTTATTTTTGATCATATAAAACATTTACACAATCCTCTATCAAATACATAAATGTGTGTATTGACATAATCATATAATCAATTATATGCAAATCTATAAATCTATAATAAACACACAAATTTTAGAGTTGCTTTTGTCTCTACCACTTGTATTCAATTCTAACATACTCTAAGATTACCCCTCTAAAATTGCTTTCTGCAAAAGAAACATCTATACCATAATAAATATTTATTTATTTAGTTGTGTTTTATTGACTTTTTTAAACAACAGAGACATATACGAGGTAGAACATTTTCTAGTATCTTGGTTTTTCCCCTCAGTTATATCATAAAACTCATGTGCATCTCCTTAAAGAGGGTCCCCCACATTCTATTGGCTGTTTGTTACTCCACAGCGTACAGATATCCAAGTTTATTGTCCAGTCTCCTATTATGTTTTTGGGTTGTTTCCAGTATTTTTTATTGTAAATATAACCGCAATAAGAAAAACCTTGTGGTGTTGCTTTTGGACAGACATCAGCAAGGTAGCGGAACAGGACCCACCAGCGTTTTGTCCCCACAGAAACACTAATCGAACACATGTTCACACCCAGTAATGCCTTCCCAAGGGCTAAGGAAATGAGACAGGGGGTTACAACACCTACAGGTATCAAAGAAATAAGAAAAGATGTATATAAGAGGACAGGAAGGACAGTTCATCATTATCCCAAGGCCGCCCCCACCCCAAGCAGCGCAGCGAGCAGAGACGCCCTCTGGACTCGGAAAGGTGAGAGAAGTGATCCCTGGACTTTGCCTTGGACTCCAGTAGTGGGCCTACCAAAGTTAGGTCCAGCACTGGGCAACTCCCCTAGACTCCAGGAAAGTGCCTGCAGACCACGGCTTCAGGCCCACCCCGTGTCAAGTGGACTGTCATGGCAGCGTCTTGGGGTTGTGCTCTCACAGCGCCATACTGCCACCAGGTTGGCCCCATGACCAAGGTTCCAAACTTGTTACAACCTTGGCTGGCCACAGCAGCCCTGACCCCAGTGCCAGGTCAACTCCTGCAAAGTCCAAGGCCAGACTCACTCCAAAACTAGACCAGCCATAGAAACCTTGGCTCCAAATTGCCTCCATCCCAGGCTGGCCTTAAGATGCCTGACTTCAGGGCTGCCCTAGCAACAGGCTCCAGACCCACTCAGTATCAGACCAGCCCCTATAAGCTTATTCTAGGTTGCAGAGGAGCCCATAGCCAGATTGGCCCACCCAGACTCAGGTTCCAAATGGAGGTAGATGAGCTGCCTGGCAAATAATTAAAAACAACTGCTTTAAAGGAGCTCGGTTAAATTAAAAAAAAAAAATATATATATATATAGATATGTAGAAAAACAATTCAGTGAGCTAAGCAAAACAATGGACAAAAAACATAATAAATTTAACAGAGAGATTGAAATTACAAAACAAACAAACAAATCTAATAGTAAAAGACGGTAAAATTTTAAAAATGCAAAGCATAGCACAAACAGTAGAATTAATCAAGAAGAATGAAAAACCTGTGACTTTAAACACAGATTATTTTGAAATATAAAATAAGAGGAAAAATGATAACAAATAAATATTTGGTAATTTGTGGGAAAGAAACATCAAAATAACAAATCTTCAAATTATAAAAATTTATAAAGGAGAAAAGAAAGAAAAAAGAGTAGAAAGCTTATTTAGAAAATAATAGAAAAGACCTTTCTAAATCTGGGGAAAGATGTAAATATCCAGGTATACTAAGGTCAAAGGTCATCAAACAAATTTAATTTCAACAAGATTACACCAAGACACATTATAATCAAACTGTCAAAAGTTAAAGATCAATAGATTTTACTTAAAGCAGAAAGAGAAAAGAAAGGAGTTTCCAGTAAGGCTAGCAGCAAAATTCTTAGCAGAAGCCTCACAGACCAGGAGAGAATGAAATTATGCATTAAAAATAATTAAGAAAAAAAAATGCCAACCAAGAATACTATCCCTGCCAAACCTGTCCTTCAGAAATGAAGAAATTAAGACTTTGCCAAACAAACAAAAGCCAAGGAAATTCCTCATCACCATATTTCTCTAACAAGAAATGCTAAATAGAGTTCTTAAAGCTGAAAGAAAAGGATCCTAATTAGTAACACAGAATTATATGAAAACATTTATGTTTATGAATTTTAATTTATTGGTCTAGTTTGTTCCAAGACATTTATCAGTAGTCTTTTGGCAAAGGAATGTGAACACTATTCTATAATCCTGGAGGCGAAGATGTGGAGGGATCCAGCTGAAGAATGCTGCCCACATAAAGGTAGTTACGGTTGACCAACGTTAAACCCCTTTCAAAAATCAACACTTGATTTTTCAAAGAAGATTTCTGGTTTTAATTTTTATCAGTTACACATCCGTCTTCCTATAGCAACTCTATAGAAGTAGCCTCTTATAATTCTGGGATTTTTTAAATCTTAATTTCTTAAAGGCTAAGGAGGTGCTGCCAAGAATAAAATTTAGCCAAATAAGGATTGTTTCTTTGCATACTGTTTTTTTCTGGTTGTTTTAATGCATTAGTATCTCTATCTGGGAATTCAAATTGTCCTAGGAAGGTAGATCTGACAATGTGTAAGACGACTTTTTATTTCAGATTATGGATCAAAGTTTGTCCATTTTGCTCGTCATCCCAATCCTTGCTCCAGAGTCTGTATGACGTACTTACTGTGGGCTTTTCTAATCATTTGCTGGAATCTATTGCTGCCAATCTGTGCAGAATGGCACTTCTATAGAACTTGGACTCAGGCTGCTCTCTTTCTGAGCCTAGTCCACTTAGGATTCCCACCCTCTACGTGTGTCACAGTTTGCGCTGTTCCCCACCATTTTTTCTTCCATTGAGGGACATGTGCAAAGATTAAATAACATATTTCCTGTCACCATTCATGTAGCCTTAGCGGGAAATCTCTGCCTCAGTTCTGTCCCATGGAAATACTGAACTTACAGGAGATAGACATCTCTTCGTCCCGTTCTATTCTGTCTCTCTTCTAACGAGTAACTTATTGCAGATTGTGAAAATTCTCCCTTAGCTATCTTACAGCTCTCTCATCTCCAATGTGGCATTTTCAGTGCACACTCACCTACAACTAGGACTAAATAAGTGTCCTCCTATTCAAGTCCAGATCAATTCTGGAGGGACTCAACATAACAGGTAAGTAAGTCCATTTCATGGGCGGTAGATGCTGTTATAGGGCCCCAGCTGGCCAGGCAGGTGGAACAAAAAAGACAGATTATGAGCAGGGAGCAACCTAGGACGTGCCTGTGGCAAGCTTTCCTTTGATGAACTTGGCTAATCTGTTTTTTTTTTTTTTGTTTTTTTTTATTATCCCTTTCAGGGTGTTTTTATTTTTTATCTCATTGTGTTTTTCTTCCAGGTGTTTCAATCTCCCTAAGCATGCAAGGGGCTGGGATTTGGAATATTTATCTCCATTGCCTGATTGTATGCCAATTACCTCACGGAGTGCCAGAGAACTGACAAATAAATAAACATTGGCAGAGACAAACGTGGATTGGCCACGTTTACCTCCACCACCCTAGAGGGGAATGCTGTGGTGTTATCTAACTCTCAAGTATATAATTATATTCTTTCTATTTTGATCTCTTTGCTTGGCAAACGGGATATGATAATTAACATTTATCCGTCCCTTGCCAAAAAGTACAATGGCATGTTTGGATACATGGTATCAATTGCATAGTCATTCACAACTTATTTCTGTATGCCACAGCATATAGCAAATCGCTTCTAGGAACTCAGATGCCAGAAACGGAGAAAGCATAATGATGTTCTACCCACAGCCATTTGGAAGTGAAGGATTATATCTCTGTGAGGTGTATTTTTGGAAATGGAAATACAGTTGCTTTATTACTCTTGGCTTATTTCAAACTTAATGCTTTTTAAAATTTTATTTCAGATTAATATGAGGGTACACAGTGGGCACAATGTAGGGGTACGTAGAAAATTTCAATGTTTTTTTTAATTAACTCTACATCCTTGAGGTTGGACAGAAGGGTCACCCATATAATTTCAGCCCTTGGGGGGCTGAGGAAGGAGGATCACTTGAGCCCAAGAGTTTGAGACCAGTCTGAACAATATAGGAAGACCTTGTTTCTACAAAAAGTAAGTAAATTAGCCTTGCTTGGAGGTACATGACTATAGTCCCTGCTACTTGGGAGGCCAGGAGGCAGGAAAATGACTTCAGCCCAGGAGTTTAAGGCTGCAGTGAGCTATGATGTTGCCACTGAAGTGTAGCCTGAGTGACAGAGCAAGACCTTGTCTGAGATAGATAGATAGGTAGAACTTTGAAAAAGGAAAATAAAATCGCCATTTAGTACTAAATATTACCTATTTACCATTCTAGTGAACAATTTCCCCCTTTGACCTATTATTTTTCTCTCTATACCATCTCTATTGCTTCAAACAGTTTCCATGTGATTTATTAACAATAATCTCAAATTTAGTACTCTCATAAGCCAGGGATAGCAAGACCATCTGACAGGGAACTAAGTTGAAAAACAAATGCTGCTAGCTCTTAAGGAATACCACAGAGTGGCAAGTACGAGACCAGTGACGTGAGGAACGGCAGGTACTGAGAGTCCCCAGGCAGATGGTGCTTGCACGGCCATTTGATTTACGGGAAATGGCACTATGTCCTTTAAAGAGGAAATGGTAGCCTGTTCAAAAATCCACCCCAATCTCAGTGGTATAGAACAACAAACTCTTAGAAATTCCTGTGACACGTCAGCAGCCCTTCTTGGCTCTTCTGGGTCCCTTTCCAGAGTCCGAGTAGACAAAGGAAACTTGGTTTGTGATGTGGCTTTTCTCTTGTTAGAGAGGAGATGGGGGAAGGCCAGGTGGAAACAGCTACATTTCACTCTTCCTGTTGAATATCCTGCAGGGAAGTCCACTACCGATCCTGGAGCTAATGTAAATCATTTGGCCAAAGCTCAGGGAAAAGTTGTGTGCATGTATCCTATTCCCATTGGGCCAGGGCTGGGGTGTGGACTAATATCCAGTAATTTCTAGCAGACTTAATTAAAAAAAAAAAAAGAACGCACTCTCTGGATTTCATCTGTTGAAAGTTGGCTCTCAACACAAGGGTTTATAAAAACAAAAACAGAAATACCAAAGAAAAGAAAAATAAGGAAAAAGAGAAGAAGAAGAAAAGAAAAACAAGAAAAAATCACAGATCTTTTCAACCATTTGGAGCTTTTGATTAATATTTTACACTGAGGTTTGAGGATGTCTGTTCTGGCAAGTGTTTGGCGTGCAGAGAATCGTAAGTGGTGACACGTGGTAAACAATGGTTGCCACATTATCGCTCTTTGGGAAATATATTCAAGGTCTCCAAAAGCCTTCTATTAATTACATATGATAATATAGACTTATTTTGAAGTATTAAAAGAAGAAAATGTGCAGAAAGTATAAAACACCAAAGTGAGCGGAATATAGCACATATTTGTTAGTATTAATATCGTTTTATTATTATTTGGTTTTCACATCAGCTGAACACAGGATTGATTACCTTATCAAATCAAGGAACAAAAACATGTACAGATGAATCCAGTTCACAAAATATTTTTCCATAAAAATTGATCCCTATTAAAAAGTAAAATAAATAAAAAAGCATGGGAATCAGACCACAGCAGTTATGTAATATGTTTAAAGAAACAAAACATTCAGTTTAAAAAGCCTTCTTTTAATCATGTTCCAAGGATTAAATATATAAAAAGAAAGTGTTAAGAAGTAAATAAAAACATGAAAATGTTTTTTGAGTAACAAGAAACAATAACTACAATCTTGATATTCTTAGATAATGATATGTAATATCCAACTGGAGTCAGATATATTGACGTTCTTATAAAAAATTGACTAGATCTGAATGTAAATATGATAACATTAAAAAATTACACAAACCAGCTCTCTAGTTGTTGTGAGTATAGAGTCTTTATATAATCATGTGTCCTGGTCAATGCTTTGATCAATAGAATGTGTGAAACATTCTACTGTTTTTAAGAACCGATCTTACTATACAGAGAAGACCACCACAAAATCCATTTGTGCACTTCTCTTTACACTCATCCTTGGAGTACAAAGTTAATAAATAGTACTGAATAACAAAATAACATGAAATAGTTCTGAAATCACTCCTAAACTCCAACTGGTACCTATGCATTTACAGAACAATCTGTGCATCTCTTTAGTAATAAATGCTTGTAATTTTAAAAGGAGCTGTACTTTTAAATATCTTCCATGATAAGAGTTAGAATTGTAAGCTTAGATCGACTTAAATCAGAAGGAGTGGGCTTATCTCCTAAAATATGTGTAGATTCGGGGAGTCTGGGAATGGTCCAGAGCATCACTGATATCACCATGAATTAAAGATTCTAATGGACTCAGGATTCCCTGGAGAAACAGAAATGTGTATGTATATATGAAATTGGGCCATGTGATATAAAGGTTGGTGAGTCAAAATCGGCGGTATCAGCCAGAAGGCTGGAGACCCAGGAAGGGTCCTGGGTGCAGAGGATGTACAAAGACAGTCTGCTGGAGAGTTTTCTCTCACATGAGGGAGGGTCAGCCTGTATGCTCTATTCAGGTCTTTCTCTAATTATATGAGGCCCACCTTCATTATGGAGGCAATCTGCCTTACTTTACGAATTAAAATGTTAATCTCCAAAAAACATCTTTGCAGAATCATCAAGAATGTTTGGACACCCTGTGGCCCAGTAAAATCGATACATGACATTAACTATCGCAGAACAGAAAAGGGCAAAGCTGCTCTCGGGCCTCTGGGCCTCAAGCTAAGACACCTTGTGACGGAGGAGTTGGCTCCTTCTCCTCATTGGCGGAAATTCTATCACCTGGCTGCACCTGTCTGTGCCAGCGTTATGGGAACTGAATATTTTATCTGATGTTATTACAGTCTCAAATAAAGACAGTAATCTTCTAACAAGCCAAAAAGGGGTATAGCTATTGGGTGGGCAAATTAGCAGGGTCTGACCCAGTGATTAATTTGCTGAGTGCTATTAGTATATAAGATATATATTAATATATTCTATTAATCAGATACAAGTAAAATAAATACTTCCCTGACTTTTTTGAGGTTGTGATTCAAAGAGTCACAATTTAAGAAAATCTGATTAAAATTTAAACATAGGAAAGAGAAAAGGTCAGATAGGATGAAAACGTAATGAGCTAGACAGACTTTTATTTCCATATAAATTCATTTCATTTGAGGATAACCAGCAGCCATTGTTAGGACAAGGGGACTTGAAAGGACAACCGCAGTGCTCTAATTCCCATGTCTGACAAACACATGAGTTGGGTGATTAATTGAATTTTCACTTGCCTTTCTCCACACAACCGAAAATGGGTTGTAAAACTTCCTTCCTTTTATGCATACACTTATTTTACAAATTTTATATATGTCATATTAATTCAGAAATAGATCTTTCTAAATCAATTAAAGATTAGCTCTTAATAATAACTCTCTCGTAGACAAACTGTATTTTCCATATTTAAAAATATCTCCTACAGAATAATTATTTTCTAGTTTCATCAATTCAATCCTATTTATTAAAATTCATTTTCATTTTACACCAGTAGAAGGACTCAAAGCCTTGATCTCCTTGCTGAAATGTTCCTAGATAATAACCAGTATTTATAATGTTAAATATGGCAAATAGAGAAAGGAGGTATGGGAGTGAGATTCTAAGTTAGGACAAATTTTCTGAAATTTGCCAAAAGGATATTCATGTCTTTTCATAAAAAAGACAAATAGTCAGGTTGTCTTTTATACTTAGATTGTTTACCGAAAGTCAGACCTATAAATATTTAAAGACATGGTATCTTTTGTCAAACACAGTCTTATTTAAATGTTTGTTATGTGCCAAAACTCAGAGTGAAAAATACAGTGCCAAGTAAACTGCCAGTTTTAACCTCTACATTTTGTCCTGAATATCAATATTTACAAATTCCTCTTTAACTTTATTTCAGTTGCATAACTGAGGCATATTGTGGTATGTTGCTGAGAAGTCTGGTAGTACAATTCTCTAGGGAGTGACAAAAGGTCGCACACCTTAGGCAAGCCGGGATTTCATCTAAATCTATTTTATAGCTATATCTGCATAATTTAGAGTCGAACATCTAATTAATTACGTATCTCAAATTGTAATGTTAATAGTTGGCACCAAGTAAAACAATTGATGGTATTTTTATTTAGTTTCACAAAAACAAAACAAAACAAAAACAAGCCTTCCAGGGTGAGATACTATTGATCGATCATTTTCCTCCAAGTAAGCGTTGCTTCAAATACTACAAGTAGGGAAGTATATTTTAGTTTATATTTTATTTTAAGGAACCTAAACATTATATTTTCGGATAGGAATTTTTATAATTTAAGGCAAACGTTATAAAAACTGCCCTTAATCAAATGATTTAATCAGATTAATTTTAATAATTGTTGCAACCACAATAATAAGAAAAGAACACTGTTTACTTCTTCTCTATTGTTTTGAAATAACTGAGGTATGGTAAGATTTTCTAATTCAGATTGATTAATGGGAAATCAAATATAAAGTGATTTTGAAAAGAAAACATAAGTTGCATAGCTGGGTGTTGTGGTGGGCACCTGTAGTCCCAGCTATTTGGGAGGCTGAGGCAAGAGAATCGCTTAAGCCCAAGAGTTTGAGCTTGCTGTGAGCTGTGATGTCACAGCACTCTACCGAGGGCGTCAGATTCTGTCTCAAAAAAAAAAAAAAAGAAAGCATAAGTTGCCTAACTCTCTTCTTAGTAAAGTATCTCAAGAATGAAAGAAAAAGTTTCACATATACCATTGTAAGATGCACCACAAGTGTATTCTCACCAATCCTCCTTACAATGGTATATGTGAAACTTAGTAACTGTGGAATGTAAATGTCTTAACACAGTAACTGTGAAATT
Source organism: Loris lydekkerianus (assembly GCA_963574355.1). Taxonomy (NCBI): domain Eukaryota; kingdom Metazoa; phylum Chordata; class Mammalia; order Primates; family Lorisidae; genus Loris; species Loris lydekkerianus. The sequence goes on along the minus strand of CAUYPK010035937.1, from coordinate 49,863 downwards.
GCCAGGGAGGCTATGTTAACCAGTGTGATATAAATGTTTCAACCGGTCTGTGAAACTAGTGTATGATGCCCCATGATCATATCAATGTGCACAGTTATGATTTAATTAAAAAAAAAAAAAAAAGAATGGAAGAAAAAGTACCCAATGTACTCAGCCCTACTGTGAAACTCATTTAGGGCTTTCACATGAAAGCTATAACCCAGTTATAACCTAAGAATAGGGGGAAGGGGGAAAAGGAGGGGAGGGAGAGAGGAGGTGGGTTGAGGGAGGAGGATTGGTGAGATTACACCTGCAGAGCATCTTACAAGGGTGTATGTGAAACTTAGTAAATGTGGAATGTAAATGTCTTAGCACAATAACTAAGAAAATGCCAGGAAGGCTATAAAAAAATACAAAAAAAAAAAAAAAAAGAAGAAGAAATGCAGTACTTTATAGATACACATATGTATCTCTGGGCCTGACTTTTGTCCTCAGGTGAGTAAGTGGCATGTTCATACCTCAAATGGCTTATCCAAAACACAGCCCAGAGAAACAGCCTTATTCCTGTTTCATCATGATGGTTGGGTTACCGCCAATTTATCCTAGGGTTCTGTGCTTCTTGCTGTACTTCTTTTCAAGATCCTATGTCAAATCAGTGTCTTATTCCCCCTGGGCTTTTTATTAGTTTCCTAATTTGTTTTCTTGCCTTTATTTTGTTCCAAGATAGTTTTCCTACAGAGTGATCAGAGAGCATCTCTCTCCCTTATTTGAAGCCTTTCAGTGGCGTTCTTACCGCAGCTCAAATAAATCCCAATCCCTCTTGTCTTCTCTCAGCTTTATCTGCTCCTTGCTACTGTCCAGCCTCATCTCTCTTTCTGCCCCCACGTGTGTTGGGCTACCTTTGAGTCTATCGAGCTCTTCCTCTCTCAGTTCCTTTGAGACTGCTGCCCTTTTTTATTAGGATCGTGTTCCCGGTGCTTGGCAGAAGGATCTTCTACTCTGTTGCCAGCTCTAGCCTGCATTTTTGCCCATAACTAGGGGGAGGGAGGGAAAGGGCTTTCTATGAATTTATTTGAGTTTCACATTCTCATTTCTTTATTTCTTTAACACCATACATCATAAAATGTATAAAAATGTTAATTTCCAAGGCTTAATACTTTATTCTCTTCCAGTTTATATATTACTTACATTTCTTCTGAGATCATCTATGCACATTCTTTGAATATTTTGGTATTTTTTCTTATATATGGATTTTATTTATATATATGCATACAATCTTATGACATTTTATATTAACCTCTTGCATGTTAAATATATCAACAAGTGTTTAACTTCTTTCCATTACAAACTCTGCTCATACCGATAACAGCTGCATTTACCTTGTAGAGCTGTAGTCTCGGGGCTTAGAGGGAAGTGTCTGTATCATTTTATGTCTTCTCAGAAATGGTTTTTTACCCTACCTTCTTCCCCTGCTACCCTTATTTACCCTTCACCTTTGGGCCCTGTATCCTTAAAAAAGGTTAGAGGCAGTTAAATCAGGTCGAGGTCCAATATCACCGGCTCATTAACCAAGAATCTAACTATAATTCTTCACTGCCCTCCATAGCACCAATGACGGGTAAGATTCCCAAAGCTGGGACAACCTAAGACAGGATATGGAGAGGCTGCACAGTGGATTACACTCATAGTACCCAAAGACGGGTAAAATCACTCTGCGTTCAGTCAACCTAAGACAGGGACCAAACCATTGATGTTTGTATCCCCATGATGGGTAAGACTGAAACTGCAAGAGCAGGCGACCTAAGACAGGGGCTATGTTTTTCCACCATACAAAAAACAAAAGAGGGAATTTTTGGGCCCTGCCATGTGCCTGAGGCCTAGTGCAACTTCCCGAGCCTGACTAGAAGTAGATCCATCGAGCTACTTCCGCGTAGCAACGTCTCAGCAAGGCCCGGCCTGAAACTGCCTCTACCTAGATACAGCCAACGTGGTATTATGCCAGTGGCCCAACCCTGCCACGCACCTCATCCCCTGCATTCTTTCTCCGCCCCTTCCCCACGCTCTATATAAGCAGCTGCTTGATGCAATAAAGTTGAGTTCCTGCTTAAAAAAAAAAAAAAAAAAAATAGCCGGGCATTGTGGTGGATGCCAATAGTTCCAGCTACTTGGGAGGCTGAGGCAAGAGAATCACTTAAGCCCAAGAGTTGGAGGTTTCTGTGAGCTGTGAAGCCACAGCACTCTACCAAGGGCAACATAGTGAGACTCTGTCTCAAAAAAAAAAAAAAAAAATCCTTTTATCATAAGTACATTTTCACTAGACTGTTTATTGCAGCTCAATTTACAATTGCTAAAATGTGGAAACAGCCTAAATGCCCACCAACCCAGGAATGGATTAACAAGTTGTGGTATATGTGTACCATGGAATACTATTCAGCCAGGAAAAGATGGAGATTTTACATCTTTTGTATTCATCTGGATGGAGGTGGAACACATTCTTCTCAGTAAAGCATCACAAGAAGGGAGAAGCAAGAATCCAATGTACTGTATTTTAATAAGAAGGCGCTAGATGAGCTAATACATGGTGGAGGTTAGGGGAATGAAGGAGCAGGGAGGAGAGAGGGAGTTGGAAGATAACAGTGTGTGGCACACTTCTCGGGGGTGGGACACAATTATAAGAGGGACTTTATCTAACAAATGCAATCAGTGTAACCTCATTCTTTGTACCCTCAATGAATCCCAAACAATTAAAAAAAATAAACAAGAGAAAGTATACCATCAAAAAAAAAAAAGAAAATGTATGTAGATGCAGATTTGTATAGAGTCCTAATTTTTGTTTAGCATTTTTGATTCATATAATAACATTACTAAAAAATGAAGGAAAATATAATAAAAAGTAATGTTTGTTAAGGATTTTTAAACTGTTCATAATGATAAGAAAATCAAAGTTGATACTAAAATTCTCTTAATTGGTTTGGGGATTGCTCTACACGTCTCTGCCAAGAACCACTATAAAATTGGGTGATATGTATCAATTACACACCAGAGTTTTATTCATAAATTATTTCACCACTTACATAAAGTTCTGACTTAAAGACATGTTTTCACCTACCTCCCTATTGTTTAATATAGAAACTTAAATTTATGTTTTCATTTTAACAACTTATTTCAAATTACAGTGCTCATATGGGAAACCCAAGTGTGTAGTACTGCAATCAGTATTGTAATATTTGTTCCATAAATGAACAAATACAGTATTTATTTGTGATTGCATGTATTTATCATGGCTATTATAATAGGTTTATGTTTACATAACATTCAGATTATATTTTTAACAGTCAGTAAATATGAGCTAACAGTCCATGAGCTATCTAACATCTCAATACTTCAATTATGATAACTGAGTTGGATTAATTTTTAATTGCCATACCAAAATAACAACTTGATTTATTCATCTGTCAACAAACTAATTTCTTTAGTGAGAAAGGCATGTAAACTCACATTTCTATTCAACTTTGAACCCTGTCTTCTGCAATTAGAGAATCATGGGTCATATTGGTGTCAGGAATGGAATTCCAATATCACAATAAGAAAATCCATAAAAATAAGTTATGGAAATATTAAAATAAATGTGGTACTTTTGCTTAGGAGTTTCACAAAATTCATTTTTAGTATTGTTTACAACGCATAAAGTTTCTTAGTATTGTCTTTACCTAACATGGAAAATAGTTAGTGTTTATTATGAGCAAGGCTCTTCAGGTGGTGCATGGATAAGAGACAGGAAGGGGAAATAATCCCATTTCTCAAGGTGCCCACCGGTAGGAAGGCAGGACTGAAGTTGATCAAGGAAGCATGTGTCATGAGGTTTATTTAAAGAACAAATTAATCACAAAAAGGTGTACTATTAGAAAGAATAATACAAATATATATTTGTTCCACTATTTTTTTTGAGACACAGTCTCACTATGTCGCCCTGAGTAGAGTACTGTGACATCACAGCTCACAGCAACCTCAAACTTGATTCTCTTACCTTAACCTCCCAAGTAGCTGGGACTACAGGCCCCCACCACAACGCCCGGCTATTTTTTGTTGCAGTTGTCATTGTTGTTTAACAATGACACTGCGTAACCACTGTGCTACGGGTGCCGAGCCTTGTTTTACTAATTGTATGCCCTATTTTGCTAGAACATTTCTTTTAAGTAATATAATGTATTCGATATAAAAGAAATGGAATTTATCAAGACATTGATGGGAGAACTTGTTTTTTTGGAGAACTGTCATGTCCTTCCTTGGGTATTGCCTTTGGTCTTTGTTCTTGGAGTATTATTATACAGGGAAATTTGCACAGATATTCATACAGATAGCTATATTCAAATTATATGCAAATATATATAGAAAAATATTTTTAAAGCGTGGATACCCTACCATGTCAATATACGTACGTCTTTTCCTTGCACAAGAGATACCACATCCGTTTGAATCAGGTATGTAGCCTGTTAAAAGGCCAGTATTTCTTGTTAATTAGAAGCAGATTAAGATTCCCTTTAGATTTCCTGTCAAGGCATATTTTCTAGAAAAAAATTTTGAAGTAAGTTTCCTCACACATATTTAGAAAAATGCTTTTCTAGTTTTTCTCCTTTCTTCTTTTCAATGGAATGAGAAAGAAGGTCATGGTAACAGAGCTCTAGGTAAATTGATCATTCAGCTTCATTGTCAACATCTTTATAGTCAAATGTAGGAGAAAAAGCTGGCGGCTTCCATCTGAGGAGCCGCACTGCCTGTGTTGTGACTGAGCTCCATCTGGGTAAGCAGCCAGATTATAACAATCTTGGAAAAGCTTGTAGCTTTCTCAACAAAGCCTCAGGTACTTTTTTTGCAAAACCCAGGGCTTTTCTAAGATTTGTTTTCTCAGGTTGGTTTGTCTCAAACTCATTTTTTCTGGAGCCTGCTAACAAGAGTTAAAGAATCAGAATGAAGTTTGTTTTTGTCAGGTAACTCAGAAAACATGATGGCAACTGGTGGATATTTATTTCAGTGAAGCTGGATACATTTTTATAAATTTGTGGGAGGTTTTTAAAAATGTTTTACTCACATAGAAATTGTTTTTACAAATTTTTTTTATTAGATCATGACCATACGATTACTGCAATCATTACTGCAATTATGGGGTACAATGTGCTGATTTTATATACCAATTTTATTTCAAAATATTAAAGGGATTTAAATGTTTTATTACCTGGATACATTTTATAATGCTTAATTTGAGCCTTTCAGTATGTCCATCCTTGGGCATAGATGACAAACTGTAAAAAAATTGGCTATTATTATTATTCCTATTATTATTATTGTTTCATTACCTTAGATGTTGTATCTGTGACCATCTGTTTTACTTATATATGTTACTTATATATGTCCTTTTCAATGTATTTTTGTATTTCCTTTATATAGTCTCTTGTTTTTGTTTGTCATTGTTTTGTTTTAGTTATAAAAGAATATTCTAGGATTAAAATACTGGTCAAAAATATTTTCTTACCACAGTAAATACATTATTCTCTTGTTTTCAAGTTTTCATTGTTGCTGTTACTAAGTTGTTTTCAGTCTGAGTGTTATTTTGGAAAGTAATCTATTACCTTTGTTGATTTTTTTCTATCATAAAGTTTTTGTTTTTTTTTTCTTTTAGAATTTAGCAATTTAATTCTGATGTATTAGAATTTGGGTTTTCTTGGGCAGATTTTGAGATGCCTGCATTTAAGGACTTTTGTATACTATTCTAGATGGGTCTTATTATTTTTATTGAATAGTGCACTTTTCCTCATTCTTTAAATAATCTTCAGAAAATCTATTTATTACTATCTAAGGACTTATCATACTAGACCTCACGTCTACAAACCTCTGTTTTATATTGTACAAGCTTTGTTTCCCTAAGGAACATTCTAGTTACTATTTTTCCTGTGTAGCGAGCTTCTACTCCTAAATTCTTTCTTCGACACTGCCTATGTTTTTTTTGGTGCATTTACTGAATTTCATAGTTTACATGTTTTGTTTTGTTTTGTTTTTTTATACTATAAGTTCTATAGGCACACTTTTATATTACTTATGTTTTTATGTAATAATGTTGTCATTTTTAGGTGAACTTTTAATATGTATATTTATTAAGCATAGGTATTTTATATTGTATACATGATAAATGTTTTAAAGTTCAATATTCTTTAAGAACTGAATTGTGTTGTTCATTATTTCTTTTGTTTCACCCATGATAGATTGACTTCTGTGCATTCTTTTAAAATGTAGGGAGTGAATATTCCTTGAAATTTTATCTTTGGGAAATGTTTAAAGCCTAAAGAATAACTGAGATTACTTCTTCCTGTCACCTGGGGGCATTATAAACTTAGAATTACTTAAAATATTCTATTTGAGGCATCTTTTGGAGACCATGCATAGTATGAAGTTGCTCTCTGGGATACAAACCTAAATATAGGCTGATTCTGCATGTAAAACTTTAACATTTAAAAAAAATATTTGGAAGTGTTCTTGGTATTTAATCTGTCATGTTTCTTTATAACATGCTTATCAAAAGCTTAATACATCTTAGCAGCTAAACCACAGTGGCAAGGGGCAACATGTATTTTATTTTGTCTCTAATTCTCAATATCATTGTCTCATTTTGTCACAAAACAGTAAAAACTGTAACTGCCAAAATGTTATAGGGAGTAATTCAGCATTTTAAAATTAACAAATAAAGAATAAACTGTTTTTTTCTTCTCGACTAATTGTGTTCATCATCAACATAAAATTCTGTTCTTGCAGACTACAAATGAAAATTTACGATCAAAGATTAATAATTAATTGAAAATTCTTTCAATAGCAATCTAAAAGGTAACATACACCCCAATGTTTCTGAGATTATTGTATCAATCAGAAAACAAAGTGGTATTATTAAATTAAATTAAATTTAGCCTATAGCTACCTCTGTATCTTGAGTCCATACGTAACAAACTTCAACTTAACAAATATCAGTTTCAGTATATCACAGCAACTGGGCTACAGCCAATCATAGCCTGAACTTTTCAAATGATATCCATATAAAGTAAATGTCTCATCACACTGTGCCCAAACACTGAGCTGTGCCCAAACTGTTTCTACACTACATATGTCATTTCAATTTTCCTTCTATAAATCCTGCCTTCTCGTGTTGCATGGTGAAGCTCTCTGAATCTCGTCTGCCTCAAAGTTCTGCCTGATTCATGAATTGGTTTTTGCTTAAATAAACTCTGCTAGATTTAATTTGTCTACATTTTTTCTTTTAATAGAATATTATTCTATCCTCAATTTTTAATAGGAAACATTAAATTAATTACAGAAAATATAACAGTATCTACAAACAGTTCTAGAATATATATGGGTGTTTTACTACAGTTATTTCAAATGTTACCTATTCTATAATAAGCAAGTACACATTTTTATTTCAGAATACTAAAAGGATACAAATGTTTTGGTTACTTGGATGCTTTTGTACTTGAGTAAAATTTATAAGTGTGCCCTTCACCCGCTTAGTGTACATTGTACCCTTTAGGATTAATTTCATCCATCTCCACCTCCCTCTCCCACCTGCTTGATTCCCATTGAGTTTCAGTTTCATCTGAGAGGATGGGTTAGTTCCAATTTAATAGTGAGTAGATGTGGTGTTTATTTTTCCATTCTTGTGATACGTCACATAGGAGAATAGTCTCTAGTTCCATCAAGTTTGTTACAAAAGGGGTTAATTTATTTTTTATGGCTGAATAGGACTCCACAATATTCATATACCATGTTTTATTAATCCAATAATTCATTTTATTATTCCAATAATCAATTGGCACTTAGGTTGATTTCACATCTTTGTGATTGTGAATTATGCTACAAAAAACATTCTAGTGCAAATGTCTTTTTGATAAAATGTAGAAGACAAAACATAATCAAAAGCTCTCACCACTCACTAATAACATTAATTCAGGATGAATTATGGATTTAACTCTAGAGTATGAAACCATACGAATTCTACAAGAAAATGTTGAAAAGCCTCTTCTAGATATTGGTCTAGGAAAGGAGTTTATGAAGAGGACCCCAACAGCAATCACAGCAACAACAACACAAATAAATGGGACTTGATTTAATTAAAAAACTTGTGGGTGGTGCCTGTGGCTCAAAGGAGTAGGCCGCTGGCCCCATATGCCAGAGATAGTGGGTTCAAACCCAGCCCTGGGCAAAAACAAACAAACAAACAAACAAACAAACCCTTCTCATAGCCAAGAAAACAATCAATAGAGCAAACAGATATCAACATAATGGGAGGAAAAATTCACATGCTATATAGCTGATAAAAAGCTAATCTCACAATCTCAACCAAATAGGCATTAAAAAAAATTTTTTTTTAAAAATAAACAATCCCATTAAAAGGAGCAAACAAAGTTAATAGAAGCTTTTCAAGAGAAGATAAATTAATGGCTAACAAAATATGAAAAAGTGCTCAATATCATTAATTATCAGAGAAATGCAAATCAAAACCACAATGAGAGGTCACCTAATCCCAGTGCCAATGACATTTACCATAATGTCCTAAAACAACATAGCTAGTTTGTAAGTGTAGTCTTGCTCCGCAGACATCCTAAAATCATAAGTATCTAAAATATCACCCATTTCAAAGAGCTCAAGTAATAAAATGAGATTATCAGATAATAAAATGGGTTTAGTATTTTATGTTTTAAAAATGTATTCTATGCCAAAAAAATCAGAAGTGTGTAATATTTTAGTTTTCAATAATTTTAATTATTAACAAAACACATATGAATAAAACTAATATAATAAAATATAGTAGATAACGTAGTAAACAAAATGTAGTATAATTATATATATTTTGCTGCCTATGACACTTAAAAGTATTCCATAGTTAGTATGTATTCTTGGGTATCATCTCATATATCATTTTCTCCACTTGCTAATTTTGTGACTTCAGCGTGCCGAAACCTGTGAATAGGACACATGTTTCTTTATTGCCATCTTCAATGGGGGCAAAAGTTTAAACAATGCTGGCAGTTTTATATTTTTTTTTGGATTTTTGTTTTTTTTGCTTATATTGAGTCAATAGATGTTTGCAAAATCCTGAATCTAAATCAGGGAGCATTGTAACATAAAAGAATGTTTATTACGGGTCCTATATGGCAATTTGATGTGAAGTTCAGGCCTGATATTGATCAAGTTACTTAATCTCTTTTACTAGAATTCAGGTATAGCTATTACGGTACTTGACTTATATTCTCACACATTTTCTCTGAAATAAAATATAAGTAAAAATGTAAAGAGCCTATAAATTATTTAAAGATGATGAAGTGAAATTATTATTTCTAATGATATTATGTTAATTAAAATATGTGTGTGATTTATTTCTTTGTCTAAGCTTTTTCTAGAGATTAACCAGATTACATCAGCACGAACTATTTGGAATCAAGCTGATTCTGTTCCTCTATGTGAACCCACCCACTCCAGGCCAACTTACTTTCTGCTACTAACACACTGCTGGTGTCTACGCGTGACTATTTCATATACTGTTACCTGACTGTTACCTATGGGCATTTGTGTTTAAAACTTCTGCCTTAAATTCACAAACTTTTCCCAGCTATATCTTAGATTTCATAAAATAATATATTTAGCCAATATTATGCATGATCCTTATAAAGTTACATTCACCAAACAATGGTTTAACATTTTGCTTCCGGTTTTTATTCTGAGTTGTTATGTGCATTTTATTTTTATTTTTTTTTTATAGCAATCAAATCTATAGGGAATTCATTTTTTATTTATTTTTTTTTAGATTTTTTTCCTTTTTTTATTATAGATAAAAATATGCACCATAGATGTGCATTTTAAAAACTCCTTCAGCATTAATTAAAATTGCAAAGTCAGTAATGAATATTTTTTAATCTTTCCTTGTCATTCTCAAACCTTATATAAAAAAACTTTGCGGGAAATCTGATTTAGGTATAGAAAAAATTCGTATGTGATTATTTTAAATGGATCCTTGGAATAATGGGGGCTGTATAATTTTAAACCTTCTATTTTTTATACTATCCTTAGAAGAGAACTCTAAAAATATTAAACACTGAGTTTTCTCTGTTGTATGATTATTAATTCATGTGTCTGTATTTTATTTGTTCTTTTGTGTCTGCTTTTAAATTCTATTTAATTATCCAGTTTGGGAGAGGAAAAAGAGGGAAGAGAAGGAAAAAAATGAGAGAGAAAGGAAGGAAAAAGAAAACTAGGAAGAAGGGAAAAGAATAATATAAAAATTACATTATTTCCTTTAATGTGAAGTTCATACTTTTTTTGAAAGGAAAATTGCTTTTTCTTAAAAAATAAGGTAACTTCTTCATTGTGGGTGCTTAAATCTGAGTTTACAGATTTACAAAGAATAATATAATTATTAACTCTGGAAGAAAATCAAAGATTTGCTCTCACCTTCATATTTTACCCAGAAAGTTTTACCCAAACTGCAAGCAAAACTGACTTGAACAAGTGAGAAATAAACCTTTAAACCCTTCATGTTTAGATTCCACTGAAAGTTTTCTGTTATTCATCCAATAGTCTTTAAATCTACCAAGCTTTAAGCAATACCTTTGATATCATTTATGCCCAGAGGAATCGCAATATATTGGGGTTTTATTGTTAATCTTGTTACAATACCTTCTTCCTTACGTAAAAAAGGCAAATTTAAATTTATAAATTTTAACTTCACCACTTTCACGAAGCAGTGAAAAAGAACTTTTCTGTCATCTTGGGAATCATTTTATTTGCTTCAGAATCCTGTTGCCATGCAATTCTGAAATTTCATCCTTCAGTGCATGGAGTTAATTATCTGTGACACACAAATTAGCAATTAGCGATCATTAGCAATAACCTTAAATGTGTAATATGTATTGATGCTGTTGAAGTCATTTTCATAGCCATGTTACTCAAACAGAATTCACTGGTAATATTTCACTGACTTTAAAGCATACTTTTTTTTTTTTTTTAATTGTTTGGGATTCATGGAGGGTACAAAGAATTAGGTTACACTGATTGTATTTTACGTAGAGTCCCTTTTATAATTGTGTCACACTCCCAAGAGGTATGCCATGCATGGTGACCCTCATCCCCCTTCCTCCTGCCGTCTCCCCACTCCCTCATTCCCCTACCTCCACAATGTAATAGATCATCTACTCCCTTTATACTAGAAATGAGTGCACTGGATTCTTGCTTCTCCATTCTTGTGATGCTTTACTGAGAAGAATGTGTTCCACTTCCATCCAGGTTAATACAAAGGATGTAAAGACTCACACTCTTTTAATAGCTGAATAGCATTCCCTGGTATACATATACCACAGCTTGTTAATCCATTCCTGGGTTGGTGCGCATTTAGGCTGTTGACACATTTTGGCAATTATAAATTGAGCTGCAATAAATGGTCTAGTGCAAAGTCTTTATGAAAAAATATATGTTTTTCTTCTGGGTAGATGCCCAGTAATAGGATTGCAGGATCAAATAGGAGATCTAATTTGAGTTCTTTGAAGATTCTCCATATTTCCTTCCAGTAAGGATGTATTAGTTTGCAGTGTAAAAGTGTTCCCTTCTCCACATCCATGCCGGCATCCATAGCTTTAAGATTTTGTGATATGATTGATTTATTTATTTATTTATTTATTTATTTATTTATTTTGCACAGAGTATGGCTGTTACCCCAGGCTACAGTGCCATGCCCTCAACAACATCATAGCTCACAACTACCTCAAACTCTTGGACTTACGTGATTCTCAGCCTCCCAAATAGTTGGTACTGCAGTGCCCACCACAATGCCTAGCTAGCTTTTCTATTTTTTGTAGAGACAGGATCTTGCTCTTGCTCAGCCTGGTCTCTTACTCCTGAAATCAATCAATCCATTTAAAATATCTTTCAAAAGACAATACATATAATTTATAATAAAAAATAAATAAAAAATAAATAAACAACTAAAAAATAAAAACATTTGAGTGTTTATAAATAACCAATGTTAATTAGCTAAAAGATTTTAAGTGTTTACCTTTTTTATTATAGGATAAAAGTGGTAACAATAGGAGCCCAAATATTATTTGTTTTTTTCTACTCTCCCTATGAAAATATTTATAGAAACAAAATAATAGACAGGAAAACTCAGCAGAGCTTGAAAAGCTCAAATAGCAGTGATCATGGTAATGAACCATTGAAATCTGTCCTTGAATGGGGTGATATAAGTATGAAGAGATGCTAATGTTGTTAGTTTAAAAAATTCAGTTAATATCCATTTCTGATTGATGTATGGTAATATAATTCATATTAATTAATAAAATAGACATGTTTCTTTTTAAAAATTTACTTAAAATTTGAAAGCCTCTCAATGCTACTGAGTGCACTAGCTTTTACTGCCAGACAATACATCACCAGGAAAAAAAGTCAACCAAATGACTTTTCAGAGCAGACAACAAAAAGCTTTTATAAACACATTAATGACGGAACTAATGTTTTTCACTCAGTATGTACTGAAGCATAATGAAGTTAGGTCTCCAAACCAAAATATATTTTCCCCTAGGGAAAAACAATCATTTAAACAACCAGTGATATGTTACCTAGTGCCCTGATATGTTATGATGAGCTTCTTCAAAGCATGCTGATCTTACTTATCTGATAATAAATAATGCATGTAGAAAAAGAACAAATATATGTATGTATATGTGTTTATGTGTGCATGTGTGTGTATATATGTATATATATAAATATAATATATATTTATATATAAAATCATATATGTATACATAAATATATTATATTTTATATGTATATATACATATATAAATGTATAATATATATGTGTATATAATTATGTATATATATGTATATATGCATTATGTATATATATTATATATATATATATAATTTTCCCAGATATATTCATCCTGGAAAATATTTGCCCATCAAGTGCTTCAGTTTTTTCAGTGTTTATCATACACTCACAATCAAAATATATCTGCATAACAAATGTTAAAATATATTCTTACATTTGTTTTAAACACATTCACATGGGGATATAAGCAACGTTCTTGGCATGTATTACAGACTACATTATTCATCTCAGATCTAAATTGTGGCATTTGCTATCCTTTTAGTATAAAAATATCTTGAAAATTTCATAATGACTTTTATATTCTACAAAAATGAGCGTCTATCTGTCCATTTGAGATAACTATTATAATTTTTTTTCTCATTTTTTGCAATGACCATAAAAATGCAACAGAGTTAAGATTAACTGTTTTATGGAGATAGAAAGTAATTTGCACATCATGTAACAAACAAAGGTATTCTTAATATGTACCTACAAATAAGACCAAATAACCTGCATTCTGAATTACATAACTTGTGAGCATAAAATCATGAGAGTCTCATCTAGTTAAACAGAGTACTTAGATTCCAAAGAAGAGGAGAAAAAAATTAATGTTGAATGCTTAATGACTGATAAATTATGATATGTTGACATTATATGTTTTTTCTTACAAATGGTCAAAACATTGCCAAAAATTCTCAAAGTTTCATTAAAACTTTGGTTTCTTTAAAACATTAAAGAACAAATTAATAGTGGAAAGCAGGTCAAAGTAAGGTTATATTGTAATTTTTGTTAAAACTTCCATTAATATACGTTATAAAAAAGATTTTTTAAAAATAAACTGATTTTTAGAAAAAAATAAATGACAAATTTTGAGCGGGTAAGTAAAAAATAAAATACTTAAATGGTATGAAAAGTCCATGCACAGACATTCTTTTTGCTTAAGCTCTGTGTAGGAAAAAACTACATGGTTAAGTATAATCAAATAAATAAACAGCTAATTAAAATAATTTTTTTTAAATACAATTTGATTCTATGCTCCATGCCTTTTAAAGTAATTCTCTGGCACTTTGGACATCTGTTAATCTGTTAACTTTACTAGATTCCTTGGGCCTATGATGATGATGATTATTATTTTTTGAGACAGAGTCTTACTTTGTCACTCTCGGTAGAGTGTGGTGGCGCCACAGCTCATAGCAACCTCTAACTCTTGGGCTCAAGTGATTCTCATGCTCAGCCTCCCTTGTAGCTGGGATTAGAGGTGCCCACCACAATGTCTGGCTATTTTTAGAGAAGGGGTCTCACTCTTCTCAGACTGGTCTCGAACTCCTGAGCTTAGGAAATCCCCCAGCCTCAGCCTCCTACCATGCTCAGCCTGGCCTATTATTTTGATTGTGTCTGACTCACTTTAAAGTAATTTTGAATAAATTAACTTTATTCTACAAACAAAAGCAGTTAGGATTTCAAGCATTCTAATCAGAAATATACAATTCATGAATCTTCAGTTTTTGAAAAACCCAGTTGGCTGTCTTAGTCTGGAGTGGATAGGCATACTATTAAATATTGTGATCTAAATGTGTGCCTAAGGATTTACTGAATAGCATAAGGGATGTAAGAAGAAAAAGATGCCTATTGATAAAAAGAGTGTGTCATACAAATGACATTTATTAGATAAAGGATTCCAGTCCTAGTTTGCTAATAAAGTGTAAGAATTTAGCAAGCCCAGCAAAAGCCTTCTGAGTGGTGCTCTCATTTCCTGAATTCCATTTGCTTCAGTGCTTCACACTCATGAAAAGTTGCTTATTAGAGGACTTGAAGACAGAAAGAAGGGACCTCCATAAGCTTACAACAGAAGGTGAAACAACTGTTTTCATGCTTCATTGCTAATTAATGCTTATTGTGGACAGAATTTAGTCTAAGTATTATTTTCACTGTGGCATGTCCCTTCCTGGTGATACATGCCAAAGGAGGAATATAGCTCTTACCTTTTTTCTAGCTCTGAAGCTACAGACTTTCTTCTAAATAGCCTGACAATTCCAAGTCTTGTTCAAAGCTCTTTCAACAGGCCCCCAGGGCAACAGATTTTATATCTCTTCAAGCTCCTGTGACTGAAAAATGGCACACATGACCACAATATGTATGTAGAGTAGAAGTGAAAATGCCTTTTACTCCCTGTTTGAAATGTATTACTGGATTATCGAATGTATGTATTAATATGTATTAATGCCCAGTAGCGTTTAGGAATTTTTAGAAGCTAAAAGGAAGTCAGAGAGGTTACTGCGTAGGCTATGAACCTACTAACCCAGATTGCAACAAAAGCAGCTTCTAGTATTAAAATCTGAAATAAACGTACTAAAATTAAATTTTAAATAGTCATACCTAGAACAAGATAGAAATTATTAGTAGGTTGTTCTAAATGTCTGTGTATTGTTTTTTCTGTGGGCATTGTATAGCACTAATTGTGATTCTAGAATTTGAAAGAATATGTTTTCCCTCATGGTCTTTGCAATTCAAGCCAACTGTTAAAATGCAGCCAAAGAAATAACCATCTATTCAATGGGGTAGGACAAACTGACTCTGCTGCTAATTTAAAAATTATGTGTTGCTCTGAAAAGTAGACTTTTGTAGAAGATTTTAGCATAATTTTGATTATTCATAACTAACCTTTTGTTGGACTGATTTGGAATCTATAGTGGGATATGATTGCACAGGCTACCCATTGACGTCCTAGATTAAAATAATTGTCCAAAGGATTTTGCAGTTGAAATAACTTCAAAAGTCATTGGATCAAGCCGATTTTGAAGGAGTATCCAACCCTAAGACTAATTGACATTACATTTTCTTGTCAAATAAAAAACAAGCTCTAGACTTAGGTAAGGAGAAACTGTATGTAAAAGAATCAATTCAAGAAATGGGGAAGGGACTGAGGGTGAGATCTGTGAGACTTCTGGTGGTTAGGCAGAAAAAGAATTTTCTTTTATAACGAGGAATAAACCTTCCTCACAACCAAATAATAATAATAATAATCCATCTGTCAGGAAACTATGTATTTTCCATTTTGACTATGGCAAAGTATTTTTATGTCAGGCTAATACTACTGGACCAGCCTTTGTAATGTTTTGCAAACATGTGGCTTGATATATCATTTCTAAAAGGGGAGTTGATGGCCAGGATGAGAGTTAGGAAGAGAGCAGCAACAGCCCAATGCATCCTGATCTATTCAACGCCTGGGGAAAATCACGCCAACGTTCCTATTCTGACAGATTCTGGCAGCTGAACTTGGTCGCCATGGCACTGCTTGTGTACCTCCTGCTGGAGAATGGGAAAAATCAAAGGAAGACTCAGGGTAATATGATTCCGAAGCACACCCAGGGGACCAAGGAACTACTGCTGTCAAATACAGGAGGCCCTACTCTATTGCAGACAGGAGATTTTGAGCAGAAGTTTATTTAAATCCCAAAGCACAGACAGAACTGTTGGAAATGGGAAGGCCCAATAAGCCAACAGGCTGAGTTTACCGGCCCAGTGGAGTGTAGAATGTGGCCACTCTGGGCAGAAGTAGGGAATTCTGGCCTTTATGTCAGGGTGATACATTTTACTTCTTTTTAAATATCTCTATCAAAACCTTGGCCCAGATAAACTGTAAATCAATTGACCAAGGTAATTTACTTATTCTGAGTCGGATGTTTGCGTAGTGTAATTTTGTTTCCTGAAAAAGAACACAGCCTGCTTGCGGTTTCCTGACTTATTTGGCAAGCAGGAGAAAAACATCAGGTCAGTGGCCAGCAATGCAGTTGCAATAGCAAATGTGGGGCGGCAATTTAGAGGAGGCAGGGAAAAAGGATGAAAAGCTTCACCCTTGCTGGGGAAAGAAATGCTGCTGGATTGGCAGGATTTTCCCCGAGGATTAATAGAATTCGCTCTGATGACAAGCAGGTCACAATAATTATTCCACCTCTTTGTAGCTTTTCAATTGGCATTACCCTCCAGTGGCAGCTTATGGAGAAATGTTGGCATGAAAATTAAGGGCACTGATTATTATAACTAGATAAATATACAGATAACAGTTTTATTCAATTAAAGGTCTTGGCAAAGTGACCTAAAATAAACCACAAAAATAATCAATACACAAAGATGGTTATACAAATGTCTGAATTTGCCTGCAGAATGATGGAATGTCTTCATTTTTTGCCAAACAGAATTCTCCAGAGACAAGTAAGACGTATTGCCATGAAAGGGAGGATAGTGAAAGGTGATGATAATTCTAACTGGTAAGGAAAGGGATCTGAACTTTGGTGTTCTTACTTTCCGTATTCTTATTGAGTCTGATATCACTTTAGATAAAAAAGGCAATTTTGTTAGAAGGCAGGGACTTGGACCATGATGGTCACTGACATAGTCCCAGATCTGGCATTATTCCTGGATTCAAAGGGGCTCATAAAACATTTTTGAATGGATGGATGAATTACATAATAGGAAGATAAATGGATGGGTAAGTGAATCTAAGTATTAGTAGTAATGGATCTGTTGAAATTCCTCTTGAGAATTACTTTTGCTGTGATTAGTAGGGGATTCCTACTAAACCTAGCAATCACATTACTGGGTGTTATTTTTCTAATGATTTATTGTAAATGAAAAAAAATCATTAACATATAGCACTACAAGAAACATATAACTGCATTGCTCTTTTTAAAAAATTTCTGAAAATGCCTCAAGGAATTGATAAATTCATTTTTTCATATCTACACATTGGTCCAACTCTTTTTCCCATTCTTAGTTTCCTTTTTCCCATTTGTTCACATTCTAGCTTAGCCTATTTACTTTTTTCCTTTCCTTCCTCCCTCCCTCCCTCTTTCTCTCCCTCCTTCATTCTCTCCCTCCCTCCCTCCTTCTTTCCCTTCCTTCCTTCTTTTCTCCCTTTCCCTCATTTTCTCCCCTCTTCCAATTCATATTTTCATTTCTCTCCATTTCATGCAGAACTTCGTGAGAAATTATTCCTAGGTAAGAAGATAAACCACTTTGCTCACCCTATCTTTTACTCTATAATAATATCAATGCCATCAAAACTTTCTTGTGTTACCCCTTTGGCCTGATGTTCTTCCTGTCTTTCTTTTTTTCTCTCCCTTCTCACACTGGAGGTATTTATAAAACTTTATTTTTTTCTAAACAACTTTCATTGGTCCAAGCAGAGTTAATCATTTTCTGCACGTGAACCTTTGCCATGTAGTAAGCACCTCTATTAAGCACTATCATTAGTCTATATTCCTTTAGCTCTTTCATCCTATAACTTCATAAAAGAAATGGATATAACATGTGCTTCTTAGTTTCTTGCACAGAGTCAGTGCTCAATATTCAAAGAAATTAATGAAAATGTTAAGAAATTGAGAGAGTTCACATATGGTAGGCATGCATACTTTACAGTAATATTTGCTCAAAAATAGAAAAGCATCACTGTTTTTATAACATTGAACAAAAATTAAAAACTGAACCATACCAACACTAAATAAATGCAAGAATAATCTACTAAAATTCAAATGCTTCAAGTGAGAATAAAATCCAAAGCTGATATCTTTTCATATTTTACTTTTTCTAATTTTCACAGCTTGCTTATATATGTGTGTGTGTACACACATATATGAGACATGTATCTGAGACACTGAATCTACATAAGAAAGACTTCATAGACACTGAAATAACTGTCTCACACTGTTAGCTATGAATATGTATCTGTAATGTGATCGATTAAGTCTAATCCTCATTGGAATTTATTTTAGGGCTTAGCATTCTCCTTATTCTTCTATTCATTTTATCCTTTCTTATATTTTCTGGACCCATTTAGTTTAGTGCCAATGCATCTGATTGGACTGTAATACATGAAAAGTGTGGCTTCAAAACACAGCTGGAGCCAAAGTCATTTTTTAGCCAGCTGGCACAAGCCATCATTGTAGCGCGCAGCTGACTTCTGTTTTGATAGAGTAAGCATTCCAATGTGTGCTGCTTGTAATTCGCTCACCATCCAACAAACAAATTAGTTTAGAAAAGAAATATATCAGCCATTGAGAGAGACGGGATTGATTGATAAAAGAGGGACTGATAACCCCTCTTGCTGTGGTACCTGGCGTACTTCTCGGGCTGTTAGTAAAGAAGTGTACACCACTTGCAGTGTTTTCATCCCCAAAAGCAAGGTACAGTACAAAAAAGCACTTGAAATTTTCAGGGCTTAAGGAAGCAAAGTTGGGAGAATAACATGGAAGATCTATTTTATCTTGCTTATCTATCTTGTTTACCTTAATTTTTATTAAATCATAACTGTATACACTTATGGGGTAGAGTGTGATGATTTGATAAACAATGTGGCATGCTTAAATCAGACTAACAAATCCATCACCTCATTGACTTATTTTTGTTGTACAACATTTATAATATTCTTAGTCGTTTTGAAACGTACCCTTGCATTGTGTACATTAGGTGAGATCCTATCTATCTTCTATCTAGTCAACCCATCTATCCACAGTTCTATTTTTAATTTATCCAGTTGTCCACTTCAGCCATCAGTCTCATGATCATATCTCCATCTAGCTACAGATATCCTCTCATCTGTCCACTTGTTCATATCTATTCTGTCTCTTTTTCTCTCTCTCCTTTCCATCTTTCATTATCTCCTTGTAATATCAAAAAGAGATGTTTATTTAATTATTGCTTAAATTTCTCCAGGAGCAAAAAAAACTAGGCATTGTACCTTATAACCAGTTCTCTAATTGTCCAGATCTAGTCCTTAGGAAGTAATCTTCTATATTATTCTGTAATCTTCCTTTGTTAACTATGGTTTTCCTCTCAAAAGCAGAATAAAATGAGGCTATCACACCTTCCACTTGAAATATCTTCAGATTTCTGGAGAAAGTTAATCTTTTTCTTTAAGCCTTTGGTTCAGAACCCTAAAGAAACCCTCTTTCAGGATATAGTTTGTAATGCTGAACTATAATGATTATCACATGTACACCTACAGGTTTCTCGGTCTCTTTTATTTAAGTAACTGTGTCAGATTTAGAAACAAAGATATCTTAGAGCTATGACTTACATTGGCCTAATTTCATTACTGACATGTGACTAACATTTGAAAATAATTTTTCATGTTACACTATTTATTTAATAGCTACAAACTTGGCAGCTTAACATGGAGCACATTTGTTATCTCATGGTTTGTGTTAGTCAGGAACCAGGGATCATCTCAACACAGGAGCTGCTTAGGGTGACACCTGCACAAGGCTACAAGGGGGTGTCACTTGAACTGGCTACAAGGCTATAAGGGGGGTGTTCTCATCTGGAGGTGTAAGAAGAATCACTTTTACACTCACAAGGATAACTGGCAGAATCCACTCCCTGGGGCTCTGGAAATGCCCTGACCTCTCCCTAGGTGACTGGTAAAGGCTTCTCCAGGATCCTAGAAGCTGGCTTCAGTAACATGCCATGTGTATTTTCTAACATGCATGCTTACTTTTTCAAAGTCAGCAAAAGAGAAATCTTTGGATGGAGTCTTATATGAGGTAACATAATCTCGGGAATACAACACATCAACTTTGCCATAGTCTATGGGTTAGAAACAGGTTACAGGACCCACCTGCATTAAAAGGAAGGAGATTAAAAGCAATACAGGACTTCCAGAAGGCAGGTGTCTAAGGGACCTCTTTGAGTCTTTCCACCAAATACATAGCGTGTGATGAATCAAGAAAGTACCGAGTGCTGTAGCGGTTATGATAGAAATTTACTTTTTTTGCTCCACAGAATTTCTTAAAAATTCAAGTACCATGAATGTTCTCCATTATCTTGAGAATAAGGACTAATGGTCCTTGTTCATTACTTTAATTTTTCAACCTTCTCTGTATTCAGAAAAAGGTTTCTAAGCAACTTTGTAGTGCCATTCACTGTAAGGAGGGCTTAACGTTCCAAGCTAAGAGCTCTAAGTTCAAAATGTTATCTGTTGTATTAGTTTTTTAGGACTGCCAAAACACACCACCACATACTTGGTGACCTAATGATGCCGGGGTTTCAGGTTCTTGGTCTCAGCAATTGAAAGAATGAATCCACGGACCACAGGGTCAGTAAGTAAGACAGGGTTTATTCACAGAAAGAAAAATTACAACTTATAAAAAACCAAAGCTCCTGGCAGAGAGAACCCAGGAGGGGAACAAGCTCTCCTGCTCTCTTGGAGAGAGCTGTTTTCTGGCTCTCTGCTCAGGGATTTGTATAGTTGCAGGGAGTTGTTTTGCCAGAACTCAATGTTAACTTTTAGGGCTTGGGTCTTGATCAGGTACAACCTGTCCAATCAGCAGCAAGATGCTGGAACTCTCAAGCCCCGGAAACTCACATGAGGAGACAGCAAGGTGCCACTCATAAAATTCATCAGCCAGAAGTACACTGGGAGGAGATAGCAAGGCACCATGTCTCCCCACAGGTGTGTGGCCCTTCCAGCAAGCTGGTTCCTGCAGCCACCGCAGCATAAACACCGCCAGGGCTAAGGTGGCAGGTTGTGCCGCCACCTGTCCTGCATCTCTAAGATTTAAAAAACAAATTATTCACTAAATTCTGGATGGCGTAAGTCAAAAGTCAATGTGTCCACAGGGTCACGTCCCTGGAGAGGCCCTAGCAAAGACTCAGTCCTTTCATTCCTCGGCCAGTTTCCAAAGGCAGCAGGTGAGCCACGCCTTGCCGCTCAAGGCCAGTCTCTGTCTTCAGACACGTTTCTCCTCTGTCTGTGTCTTTTCTGTCTGATTTCAGACCCTTGTCACTGGATTTAGGGGTCATCTGAATAATCCAGGATGATATAACCTGCAGTTCCTTAGTTTAATTACATCTGTAAAAACCTTTTCCCAAGTAAGTATTCACTCACACTTTCTTGAGGGTAACATATCTTCTTTAAAAGTCATTTCATTATTCAAACCACCAGATCTTTGGTCAATAATGTGAGGGTAACAGAATTTGTGAGAGTAGGCTTCCTTTTTTTGCATTCTGCCGTCTCTATCAAAATTACACACTTGAGCTATCCACCTGGTCACCAACATGCTGACAATTCAGATACAGTGTCCTTACCAACCCCAGACTAGACCTGAACCCCCAGCTTACTTGTAGGTGCAAGATGGAGTTCAGCTAACCTCGGTAGAACAATCTAATCAGACCTCCTTTACGCCTGCAAATATGTGAGAATAAATAAATATTTACTGTTGTTCTAGCTCTGTCCTTACTTTTGAGGCAAAACAATGTACATATGGACTGATGTATGTATGCATGCATTTTAATTTCTTTTATCATCTTCAGGATCCATTGTGTGCTATCCCTTTCTCTAATTTCAGGAAAAAAAAAGTTTTTATTTCTGACTCTTGCATTTTCTGTGAACAAAGCTTGCTTTCATAAAAGTATCTGTCACAATTCATTCATATTTCAATAAAAATGTAAATTCATTTAATTTGTCCTTAATAATAGCTGAGGCAGGTACTAATAGCATAGCAATTTTGACTCACAATAAAACTGAGGCACAGCTGTTCAGGTAAATTTCTCATAGTCAGTAAGCAATGCAGCCTGATTTAAGCCAGGAAGCTTAACATCAAAGATTCTATTTTTACTTAGTACTCTCTGAAATCCAGGGTAATAACATAAAACCCTGCCCACTTACTCCAAGAATGCCAATCACAGTGTCAGGGCAAATGGAAGAAAGCTAGTTTGGGAAAGGCTACCTAAAGTACGGTAATTTGAGAACACTTTTATAAGGCATTTGGAAAAGTTGGGGGCTGTAGTTCTGGTATGGTTCTGATCCCTAACCTTTTCAAGCCTGTAAATGCTAATGTAAGAATTTATCTTTTCTTTTTAGCCACGTATCTCATGATTTCTCACGAATACTCTTAGAATTCAAAACCCTTTTTAAAGAATTATAATTATTTTATGTTCTCTAAGCGTTCGATTACAGATTAGCTTAGATCTTACCCATTCCCCACAATTGTGTTGGTATAATGCGAATACAGTAGTCACCCCCTCCCGTTATTCTCAGAAAATATGTTCTAAATTCCCCAGTGGATTCCAGAAACTGCAGATTGTAGCCAACCTGATTGCTGTCAGTCAGAACACATTTCTGTTCATGTCTTCCACCCACAAATTTAATACCACTTCCATCTTCACTAAGCACTTATTACCCACTATGGCTATAACTTTCACAATTTGATGTATGATAGCCACACTAGCACAAATCTTTTTTCCTTCTTCATAATTGCACAGACAGAAAGTTTGTTCTTGCTATATATCTTAGTAACTTCAACAAATGATTTATTTTTCTTTCCCTAAGTTGAGAACAAAGCTTGCTTTCATAGAAGTTATCCGTCACAATTTTACTTACACTGTATTTTAACTGAGGATGCATTTTGTAGTTTCTCTGTGGCCTATACAAACTAATGGCTCAACTTCTCTTGAGCTTAACTGTTATGATTAATAAAATAAGAGTTAATTGGGCAGAAGCACTGCAAGATGGGAGCAGCTGATTTGATCACTGAGAGGGCTACTGAGTGACTCACAGGTGGGGAGAGTTGACAGCGTTGACAGTCTGGACAAGGGGTGAATTCACTTCCTGGACAGGACTGATTGGAATGAAGAGGAAATTTCATCACATTACTCAGCATAGCGTAAATTGTTTATTTCTGGAATTTTACAATTAAGAATACCAGACCATGATTGACCACAGGTACCACAAGCCACAAAAAGTGAAGCTACAGAGGGGGAACTATGAAATTGTCAAATTTTGCCTTATCAGGTGTATACCGTGTGCGTCATAAGCACCAAGTGTTTTTTCCATTTGCTTTAGACCCACAATGCATGTTACCTATCATACAAATTTAACATTCCTGCAGTCTACCATTTAGTATATATACAGTATAGAAATTTAATATGTGAAAAATTTAAAAATTTTTCCTTGCATTATATACCAAAAATGGTGATATAATCTATTCATATTTTAAGAAAGGAAAATAAAATCAATGTAACCTGGTTCCTTGTACCCTCAGTGAATCCCCAACAATAAAAAAAGAAAGGAAAATAAAACTGTAAATACCAATAACAAAAGACGAATACAAGTGATACTTGAGCACCTCTTAAAATTGCAGCAGTCAAACATGACTTATTACAAATTGAATGCAGGTTTTTTCTTTCCTTA
Source organism: Loris lydekkerianus (assembly GCA_963574355.1). NCBI lineage: Eukaryota > Metazoa > Chordata > Mammalia > Primates > Lorisidae > Loris > Loris lydekkerianus. Next base: position 25,795 of record CAUYPK010035937.1, on the reverse strand, counting down.
AAATGTGTATGCATTTTTTAGCATTTTATGTACAGCAGAAATGTATAGAGCAATTCTAATATGTTATAACAAAATTATTATGGAATGTAAGGATAAAAGGACAGAGACTTGGACATGTATCCAACCATTTTTCAGTAGTGGATCCATTATTTATTAATAATCACAGGACCTTGAGCTTGTTCCTTCTTTTAATTGCAATTTTCTTTTCTTTATAATAGGCATAGTTCGTATGAATGGTGATGAATAGACATTATTTTAATCATCTGGAAAAAATATTTGCTAGTATAACAAAATTTCTTTCATACATTTTGCCTCTTTCTTTTCTAAAATACACTCTGCTATATTCATTGTTGATTTTTGGTGGCTGTGGTATGACTTATTCCAACACCTTCCTCATTTTCAAGTAGAAACGAAGTTAATAGATACTAATGTTCATATTATATTTATAACATTAGCCTATCAGGACAAAGACACTGTTGTTTACTTTCCAAATTGATTCTCATTTCTTAACTCTGAAGCCTTTTCCAAACTGTATTCAGCTTCAAAATCATACAAGTGTTGTAATGCCTTTTGGGTTATATCTCAATTTGTTGTACGTGATTCCTCTACAAAATTATTTTTTCTTTATTTAAAAGTATCTTTGAGCCAGTAAGTGCTACTATCAATAAAGATTCTGTCAAGAAGCAAAGTTCTACTCAGATATTTCAGCTCAAATTTTAAACCTAATTCTCAACCTTTATGCTCTAAGAACCCCCTTTACATTAAAAAAAAAAAATACTTTGCATATTTTAAAAAATTGAGGAATATCAAAGTTTTTGTTTATATGAGTTAAGTCTATCAATACCATACTAAAATTAAAATTAATTGACAAAATAGTTATTACTCTGAAATGAATAATAAGCCTGTAATATGCTATATATTTTATGAAAATTGTCATGTTCTTATAAATACTAATTAAAAAGATTTGCATCATAGCTGTGTACAATAATGCAATTATGAGGTACAATGTGCTGGTTTTATATACAGTTTGAAATATTTTTATCAAACTGATTAACATAGCCTTCATGGCATTTTCTTCATTATTGTGTTCAGACTTTTATATTCTACATTTAGTAAACTTCACCTGTACCCTTCTAAGATGCACCATAGGTGTGGACCCACTAATTACCCTCCCTCCACCCATCCTCCCCTCCCCCCTCCCCTCCCTTGCCCCTTTCCCCATGTTCTTGTGCTGAGATTGGGTTATAGCCTTCGTATGAAAGCTATACATTGGTTTCATATTAGGGCTGAGTACATTGGATACTTTTTCTTCCATTCTTGAGATACCTTGCTAACAAGAATATTTCCCAGCTCCATCCATTAAACATGAAAGAGGTATACTCTCCATCTTTCTTTACGGCTGTAAATATCTTAGGAGATATTTGTCTTTCCAGTTTCTTATTACTTAGCTTCTCTGTAAATGGCTGTAAGTACTTATTCCAGAATCTTACCTTCATTGGCTGCATAGTAATTTTTATTTAAGACATCAGTATGCTAAAGACTCAAACCTTCAAATCCACCATCTAAGTGTTGGACAGCATATTAATGTCAAAGCCTTGATTCAACCCAGTGTTGATAAATTTGGCCCAGTTAAACTTCATACCTTATCTTATTTGATTTAACCCCCATGGGAGTAATAAGATCGTGCAATATTCTGTACTGTATTGAGGTTATCTTCTTTAAAGACCTTGCATTTCTCAGTCTAAAGTCTACGTAAAAGGCCATGAAAGAAAGAGTCTTTAGGGAAATAAATATTCACTGGAAGTAGAGTTGAAGAATATTTAGGGTTCAGATTCTAAATTTTGACTGTATCCACCAAAACACCCCCCCCCCCAACCAAGTCTTCAAGTCTCATTTATTTCTAGGGAGTTCCCTATTTTAGGCCTTACAGACTTCGAAGTTTCATATTTAACAAGCCTTGTAACCCACAAGCTGCACAGTCTAGAAGTCTTGTCTTTGTCATGACTTTCTTTTAGATATGAGACATGATCGTGTGTTAAGAATTTTGTTGATGCTTTCTGTTTTTCCTCCCATATTTGTAATTAGAAATTAAGGGCTCTTAGATAATCACTTTTTTTTCTTTTTGTAAGTTCTGCAGCATAATTAGAGAAAGTCCATCTGTTCTACTCCACAGTTTTTGTAATCAATACGATTGCTATGTTGATCAATGCTGTCAACAATTAATCACATGGACCTACACCCTTCATTGGTACTTCAACCCACGCCACTACCCACGGTCAACTTCAAAGGTGTGCAGTCTATGTTTTCCCACATTGCCTTGTAGAGGGACGGTGCCTTACATTTAGAGGGTCCGTGCCTTGCACATAGAAATTCCATGCCATTGCTGCAATATTCTGTTGTTACACGTTAAGGCTTGAAATTCCTAATGATTTTTAAACAAGGTGACAGCATCTTGTTTTGCACGTAGACCCATGAATTATGTAGCAAATGGCCACCATCAATAATTCAACTAAGTCTGGTACCAACAAATGATAAGTTATTACTATTCTCCTGTTCTTTAGCAAATATATCATCTACATGCTTGACTAATAGATGACCATTCTGGTTCCAGAGCCTATTGTGAGCCTCCGCGTCATTTTGGATACACTTGGAACCAACTGCTTTTTCTCCGGGTTTCATTCACTCAGATGGGTCAACTGACAGGATTTTAATGAAGGAATTATTTGTAGTTGTGTGAGTGGAAAACAATAAGGGCTACTGAGTTTTCTAAAGACTGGTAATAGGTCTTTCACCTTTTCTCCTCCATGAGAGAGACCCACTTTCAACTCCCTTTGGAAATGCTCTAAACTTTCTCCTGTTCTTCCTAGATAAAATCTCTCTTTGTTATCTTGAAGACAAAAAAAAAAAAAAAAGAAAGAAAGGAAAAGGCTGGTAATAGTAAGAAGAATGTTTCATCGATAAATTATAGTTGTGGAAGAACACAGTCACTACCCAAACCAAATTTGAAACAAGTCTGGATTGGTAAAGAAATATCTGAATTTCTCTCTCGTTAATAAAATTCAGCTGGAAGCTCGCCTTTCAAAGGAATCCTGGTAAGGCCCTACATAGCAGTCAGACAATTGGGGGAGGATGGAGAGTGGATCTGGTGGGAAAAAGCAACAGAAATACCACGTAAAATAAACTTTAAATTAATGTTTTCTGACAATCCTGTCTGCTCAAAAAGTTTGAATTCTTATAACGTGGAGGGGCTGCTTAGCACATATAAGCTACAAAAACTATATTGCAAATAAATATTTTATTGCTTACCCATTCTTAGGTTACACCAAGTATCTACTCCCCTTGCTCTTGGCTCACTAGAATAGGATGAGAACTATGAATTAATCTTATTTTGTACTCTACTTCCTCTATTTTCACATGTACAACTGGAAGCTAGTTATGAGTAAAAGGAATCCTTCCCTGATCGTATGTATAATTTAAATATATTAGACTATCATGTATTTTTTGGTGAGCATCAAAGCATAATGTGCTTATATGTTTTCATTCATGTGTGAAATGAATATATCCCTTTGTTGTAATCATTAGAATTTAAAATTTAATTTTTTGTGTTATTATCTCTTTCTCTACAAGCCTTATCAGTTACGTGTTTTTGAAACTGTCTTCAATCATAAGTTCTCCAAAGACTTTCATTGTAAATATTCTCCTAAAATTTCTAGCACTGAAACCCAAACAGTATAACAAATGTTTGTATTGTAATGAAAAAGTACTAGATGTATCAGTTTAAACACGGAGACCAGGGATTAAAACATCCTCCTTCTCTTTGGACTTACAGCATTAATTTGTTCTTATTTCTTGAAACTGGGCTCTTAAAAAAGAAAGGTCAGTACATTTTTATAGTTTTTGGCTGTGGCTGGTTTGAGCCCACCACCTCCAACATATGGGGCTGGCGCCCTACTCTTTTGAGCCACAGATGCTGCCCAAGAAAGGTAAGCATATTTTTAAATTAGTTTTATCACTTTCCATTTTTCAAATATGATTGATAACATTAATGGATTACATTCATATAATTGATTTTTTTGTTGGTTTAATCAAATGTAGATCTAGAGAAAACAGCAATTCAAGACTTAAGGGAATGGGAGCGGACATTGTGTCCAACTTTGTAAAAAGCTAAATGTATCTTTAAACCCCTAACTCTGCTTCATTTTGTGTACCAACAAAATAACCTATCCTAAAATATTTTCAGAATAAGGCTACAATTATAAGTAAAGTGACAATTTCTGTTAATAAATTAGAAATAAAATTCATACTAGGAAATACTGTAGATAAAAATAGACAGTTCCCAACTATTTAGATTCGTTACTTACAAATGAAAGCACATAAAGCCAGACATGGTGGCTCACACCTGTAATCGCAAGCACTGTGGAGGCTGAGGCGGGAGGATTCCTTGAGCTCAGGAGTTTGAGACTTGTCTGAGGGAGAGTAAGACCCTAACACAACAACAACGGGAAAAAAAAAAAAAAAAAAAAAGAAAGAAAAGAAAAAACGCACCTGGGCACCGCAGCAAACGCCTGTAATCCCAGCGACTCTGAGGCTAAGGCAGCAGGATGACCACAGCCCAAGTCTGAAGTTCCAGTGAGCTATGACACCACTGCACTCTGCTCAGGGCATAAGGTGAGACTTTGTCACAAAAACAAATAAAAAATGAACGTATATGAAATAAAACCAAAAACCAAAGAACTTGTGTGAAATAAAACCAACCTAAATTTGAAATTACTTTAAAAACAATTTATAAAGGGAGAGTCCAAGAAACATGCAAATTTATAAATCATGATTATGGCCTGATTTTTAAAATAATACCATGTAGAATTTACTGGGTTTATTTTTTCTCTATACTATTTAAGTAAGTAACAAGCGAGGAGCTTATGAAGGACCATCCAATTCTGTCAGACAATGAGAACATCACAAAGCATAAAGAACACTTTTGTGTATTATTGTCGGGGAATCATTGAGGATACAATAAGCCAGAGTACACTTGGTTTTTTTTGAGACAGAGTCTCACTTTGTCACCCTTGTTAGAGTGCCGTGGTGTCATGACTAACAACAACCTCAAACTCTTTGGCTCAAGGTATTCTCTTGCCTCAGCCTCCCAAATATCTGGAATTATAGACTCCCATCACAATGCGCAGCTATTTTTAGAGATGGGGTCTCCCTCTTGGTCAGGCTGGTCTCGAACCTGTCAGTTCAGGCAATCCACCCATCCACCTCAGCCTGCCAGAGTGCTAGGATTACTGGCGTGAACTACTGCACCCAACCTCCAGGGTACACTTTTTTTTTTTGCAGTTTTTGGCCAGGGCTGGGTTTGAACCCACCACCTCTAGCATATGGGGCTGGCACCCTACTCCTTTGAGCCACAGGCGCCGCCCCTCCAGGGTACACTTTTAATGAAAACATGATAGCTACATCCTACTGGTCCAGTGCATAACACGGACTAAATATGGCAGCAAGAGTTAATGACAGCCAATCTATAAACTCCAATGCAAAAGCCATTACTCTCAATTCATTTACAAAGAAAAACATTATAAATGAGGGACAACTATAGGAAAATGGAAGATAGAGGTAAACAAGAACTGACAGACCAGAAAGTTAAAAAAGAAGATTATCATTTGGAAGGTAAGATTTGTGCCACAGTGCTCTGGATTTGATATTGTTGGAAGAGATTGATAACACCCTTACTATGTTGGTCTGGCAGTAATACCCTCACTGTGTTATCTAAGTAGCCTTGATCAGTTATTGTTCTGGTCAAATATCCCATATGCCCGTGTGAATGTTTTTCATTTCTTCATTAAATTCACTTGGTACCTAGTAACACAGGGTCTGCTCTTTGCCAAACATTACCCTTCTTGTAAGAATTAAACAATGGAAAAATATCTAGACACTCTGTCCTCAAAGAGGTTAGGTTAAATAAAAGAAAAAAATATATATGAATAGTTTTGTTTAGCAAATGTGATAAATCAATTCCTAAATGAGTATAAATTGTTTTAGCTATTACAAGGATTATTTCAAAAAATAGTGATAACCCACAGAAGTTGTTCTAGATACTTTTCTTTCCTTAGGAAATCAAGGCAGTAGCTCTAGTTTCTTTCTTTTACAAATTGATTTAGTTCCCTCTTGAGCTGATTTATACCACTTGGCTTTTGTTATTGACTTCAGCAGTTTGTTAGCTATTCCAACTACTCTTTCGTGTAATAGAATTCTTTTGAATTGCCTATAGGCTAGGCTGGTACTTAATGTCAGTGCATGAGCTTGTGTTTTTAAATGAGTTATTCCTTTAAACAGCAGATCTCTTTATTTTCTTCTTCTGATTTTTGTATTTCTGCAAGATCTAACACACTGACCTCCTTTTTTTTTTTCTCTCCCCTAGGACATTGTAGGCTTTCAAAAAGTAAGGCTTAAGCATGCAATTAAGAGCAATGAAGCACAAAATTGCTCAAGCAAGAAATATCATTTTCTTTGTACATCTGAAAATAAGGGATTTGTGCTGTGCAATCTTGAGCTCACCAGTAGAATAAGGGCTCATAATCACACACAACCTATCATTACATTTTAACAAATTCAGTAGGGAATGTGGTACCTCCAATTATAAACTCATAAACACCCATTTGATGAGATGCTTTACTCCATACTACACACACTCTTACCTGTTCTGTATGATGTGCTTTTCACCCTTTGCCCATTGACACCATATATGTCACAAAACATTTTCAAAGAAGATTAATACTACATGAGAACAGTTTTTACTTAAGGTTTTCTAAGCTCCATTTAAAGACCCAGGGCTAAGGAGGAAAGAAGTGGTTAAGGAGCCAGAAAATCCTTTTTGGTTCTTAGTCTCATGAAAATCTGCTCAAGATCCAGGAGATTCAACAGTTGAAAAGGGAAGAGAGCCCAGTCTAGAGTCTGGTTCTACAGGCCGATCCTCAAAATATTCTTGAATTAAACAGACAAATGCATTCTCATCCTTTATGCAAAAAAGTGAAAAGAATCAGCTACCAGGAATGTTTTCTGTACATTTTTAAAAAATGATTAGAAGCTTACTGCCGCAATTATGGCATATCCATCCATCCATTCTGCCCTCACTTCCTTAAAAACCTTCCCTGGTTCCCAGACAGCTCTAGTCCTGACTCCTCAATTGTTTTCTTTCCACTGATTGTATATTTTTCTTTTCTTTCTCATAATTACCAGGATCACAAGGATGCCACAGAGTGAACAGAGCACTGGATTTTCAGACTTTCTGTGTTGTTTTTTCCTTTCTCTGTTCTTTTTGCTACTAAACTTCTCTCATTTTGGATAAATGCCTTATTGTTTAAGTTTCTATTTCTTTAAGTATAATTAGGAATATCCTAATTATTGTCTACCTAAGAAAATTAAGGATATGTTTATCAAATGGTAGGCATATGAAGCCTGTGCATATTGTTAACCGATAAACAACTATTCATTATTATGAAGGTGATACATATCACTAGATATAATTGAAAATGGTTAATTGAATAATGATAATATTCACTTTCTCTCCTTTCATTTTCTTTGATTCCAAGACCAGTGTCCTTGATCTTTTCACTATCCCTTCTGCCCAACAAATCTTGCAAGGTTTATTTCAAATTCCACCTGTTCAGTAAAGTTTTGTTAGAAATTCCACCAATCAACCGTGACTGTTGCAAATGCTGACTATCAATATAATTTATTCGTATATAAAGGTTGGTTTTCTAAAATAATTATTTTATCATTTAAAGTTTATATAATTAAGCCTCCGTAGTTGACTGCCTCACCACATTGTCCACCTTAAGTTGACCTGATTCTCATAGATCAGACATGAACCACATATGTGTATCAATATGGGAGGTCTAGTTCCTTATGAAGATCACCTCTGTATGTTGGGCAGTTTGTTGCAGTCCCTTGGGAGGTCAACTTAAAGAGGTTATAAGAGGTTACACTGTATTTTGTTAAATATTTAACAATTTTTGTCAACTGAAAATGTGTGAAAGCGAAAGATGAACTCTTTCCAAGGTCTTGTGATAAAATTTTTTCCCAGTAGGCTAAAAGAACCTTGAACAGTCTTGGACAATGCCCACAATTCCAGTTAAGTTATTAACATCTTTTTTTTCCACTCATGGAATGGCCATGATTTTTATGAAAAAAAAAAATATGTTTACTATAAATGGCTCAATTTCATATAGTGGTTATAACAGCAGTGGGAACATCTACCACCAGCCACTGCACATGTGGTAAAAACCAGACCTGAGCCCTGCAGTGATGGTACAAGTATCAGCTGGTCAAGCAGCAGGGGCAGTAGGTTGATAAAAGCTTCCTAGTGTGTACTAGCAGGCAATAAGTGTATGAACCAAGAATAGAAAATGTGAAATGATGTTGTTTTCAGACTTCAGATATTGCTTTATAAAAAGCAATCTGAAATAGCCCTTGTTAGGGTGAGGGGAGGAATTACTGAATAGTTGAAATAATATTTGTAAGCATACCCAGTGAGGTTAGATCTACCTTTCTCCTTCATTCCACAACAATCTCTTATATCCTTCTTTTCTCATGGTGATATGAGCGGAAACACAGTTATAGAGACTATTTCAGTTCATGTTAATCAACCGCTACAACCTCTTCATAATTCTGTTTACAACTTTTGTAAGGCAGTCATTTTTATTGTGTGTCCTGAGAAATTTGATGACTCTGAATGTTTATTCTTATTTAGAATAATGTTTAACTTGGGTGGTGCCTGTGGCTCAGAGATGTAGGGTGCCGGCCCCAGATACCAGAGGTGGGGGGTTCAAACCCAGCCCTGGCAAAAAAAAAAAAAAAAAAAAAAAAATTAGAATAATGTTTAACTTAATGATTGCACATGTGGGGATGGCTATTAAAAATGTCTCTTTTTGTCCTTGGGTTCCAAAATTTTTATTAAATTTCACCTGCATTGCCTGTATTATAGCCTTGAAAATATTCCTTGAGTTATCACACAGCACGCTGCCACCAGTACAGGTTCTTAGTTCGGTCTCATTACTGATCTGTGCTGTGAGTTGTTGACATGGAGGACAAGAAGCTGTCATACAAGATATCTGCAAGTGGTTTGATGATGTAGGCAGATGATGTTTACTTCAGGAAGACTTACCTGATGTCTCCAGGTTTTTGATTAGGTATTAAATGTTTACAAGCTAATACATTTTCAGCCCTCAGGAGCAGAAGATACAATTATAATCAGCTTTTTGGAAAGGAGATGATTAATGAAATCTTGTATAAGGCCAATCTTGTATTAGCCAACTGCCCAGCTCACCGAGAGCCAGGGTGCTTCCCCTTTCTGCTCCACCATACTCAGCATTTTGGCTTTCAAACTCAGGCTCATGCCCGCATGATTGCAAATGCAGCAACAGTTCCAGTTTTAAGTACTCACATAATCCACCTGGCAGCAGGGAAAGAAGCAGTGTTCCCCCACCTTCTCCTTTTTATCAGGAAGATCATCCTTTTCCATATCCCCAAAAGCAAACTTCATATTTTGTCTCATTAGCCATAAATGTATCACATGCCTGAGACTATCATGGGAAAGAGAAAAGGATGGTTATTACGAGCTTTGCCTAATCGACATTTCTTTCTGGTTCTGGGAGAGAATCACATTCCCAGAATACACAAGCCATCAATTCCTGAACAGAAGCCAGCTTCTAATGGCAAGAAATAAGGAGATAATGGCTATTGGACGGGATATCTACAGCATCTGCCACACCTTCCCATGTGTTCCTGCCTCACTTACCATAGTGAGTAATTATTACCTGCTACCCTCTCTGTTTCCCGTATGTGGCTGTACAGGATTGGAGACTGGCTAATTATCTCCCTGCAAAATCTCATACACAGTAAGTGATCTTGTTAAATGGACAAATTAACAACGGATGATACTTTGTGCTTTGTGCTGGTCAACATGACCTCAGGATACACCAGGCTAGAAGGTCCATGCTGCTCTGTAGGATACAGGAAAGCTACATTATCTTTCCTCACTAGGCCTCATAAATTATGGAAGGATAAGGCAAAGCCTAGTCTTGCTCTCTCTCTTGCTTTTCTGAACTTTTTATTAAATTTCACCTGCATTGCATATGTCAACTTCAGCAAAATATGTAGGGAGATTTGAGAAAAAAATGAAATCTATGCAGGTGTAGATGCCGAAGAAGAGTGTTCTATTTTGTTGTTCTATTGTTTCTAAACTGGGCATGAGGTTATGTTTCATTTTTCTTATCATGTGTTCAGGAGAAGGAATGATCTCTACTTACAGCTTACAAAAGAAAGCCTAGCATAGGAACAAAGTACTAATTAATTTTTATTCATGTGATGTTATAATAACATCTCTGAAAGACAGCTTAAGGCATAATGGGTTTTTTCCTCCTTTGAAATAAATGAACTCATTTTAAATGCTAATTTCAAAATTAATTTTTAGAATAATGTTTAGTCTTTATAAAAGGGATGCACTAAAATAAAAAAAAACCCACAGGAATACACATATATACCATATATATCTAGAAAATGAAAAATGTAATAATCTAGAAAAAGTTATGCTTTGTCATTTGAGAAAGAAAATTGAACTTTTACTTCTGCAACTCTATAAAATAGTATAGAATGAAAAGACCATCTATATATTTGTACCGAAACAAGTTGACTAAAATATTATGCTTGGATTTGGATATAGAGATTGCCTTTAAGGCAATATAACCTTCATTCTAAAACACTTTCTCAGTAGTGGCACTGTTGATATCGTGGGCTGGATATTTCTTTGCTATAGGGTGCTGTTCTGGCTACTGCATAATGTTTGGCAGATCCCTGGACTCTACCCCCTAGATGCCTACAGCATCGCTCAAGTTGTGATAATGAAAATATCTCTATGCATTGCCAAATGTTCCAAGGAGAACATTACCTTGAGTTGAGAACCACAGCTATAGATTAACTTGATCATAAACTTTTCATCTTAAAATGAATGTAACATGTTAAAAAGGAATGGATTTGACAAGGCTAATGGCTCAAATTAGGTGATTGGTACAGAGGCCATTGTCCACTGGAGTTGAAGAAACATGATTGATTTGTTTGTAAAATGTTATAATCGTTGTTCATTGTTTTGCAAGATCATTTATTGGGTCTTTTCTTCCCTCTGCCGAAGTAGAAAGAAAGAAAGAAAGAAAAATCATGTTTTCAGAAAATATTTACCAAGACTGTATTCTGTATTATCTTACTAAACATTCAAGAATCGAAAATAAGAGTCCATTTCTTCGTGAAATTGATTGTCTAGTAGTGAAAAGATAAACAAATAACTAGAATATTATAAAAATAATGAACAAAACAGGTGAAGAACTCAGAGGAGAAATTAAGTAAATTTCAAGGAGCATTCAAGAAAGTTTTCCATAGGGGATATTTGAGCTGGTTTTAAAAAGAGAACAATATTTCAGACAAATGGATAAAGCTTTAAAACACTGGCTTAGTACTCATGACCTTCCAGTAGGTCACAGGACTGGAACAAGGACATAGCAAGAGGGAGTGGATGATGTAGAGGCTGAAATAAAATAGAGAGCTGTACTATGAGAAGTTCACATATCAGACTGAAATAATGAGGCATTTTTTTTTGTATATGTTAAATAGTTTTAAATTATTTAAATGATGTGATTGGAACAATAATTTTAAAATGCCACTATAGTCACATATGAACACGTAAATATAAGTAAGCAACAGTGAAGGCGATGGAAGCTGTTAAGTGAGACATGGTGAAAACTTAAATAAATCAGTAGAGTGGAAGTGCATGAGAGCAAAACATCCAAGTGATATAACTTGTTATGAACCCCATGTTTTTCAGAGATTAATTAAAAGAGAGGCAGAAGCAGAGGGTTCAAGACATGATGACTTTCATAATTTTGGTAGGAGTGATTTGGAATATCGTGATGCCAATAAAGAAAAATGGTACATAAAACATGGAGAAAAAAATTTTGGAGGTGAATAACAACTTCAGACATATCTATGTCCTTTAAAACACCTGTGAAGATATTCAAAATTAGATATTCAAGACAATTCAAATGCTTATAAGCAATGTTTGAATATTATAAATGAAAATTTCCCAAGTATCACCAAAGATTCTGACATACTCCTTTCAGAGGGATATCAGTCTGATATTTATATTCAAGCGATGTTTGAATATAAATTCAATGTGAAAAATAAAATATAAATTGAATATAAAAAAGATTTTGGCCGGGGCTGGGTTTGAACCCGCCACCTTCGCCACTTCCGGCATATGTGGCCCGCGCCCTACTCCTTTGAGCCACAGGCACCGCCCCTAAAAAAAAGATTTTGAAAGTGAATAACAAATTCAGACATATGTATGTCAAAGGTCCTTTAAAACATCTGTGAATATATTCAAAATTATATATTCAAGACAATTCAAATGCTTATAAGTGAGGTTTGAATATTATAAATGAAAATTTCCCCCAAATCACCAAAGAGTCTGGCATACTCCTTTCAGAGGGATATCGGTCTTGATATTTATATTCAAGTGATGTTTGAATATAAATGTAGAAATATCAAGTAGATGCCCAGGGTTTGTAGAATCACAAAGGAAGTATTCAAGTTCAGAACATTTAAAGAAAGGGTCTATCAGCAAGTATCTGAAAGTAAAAATGACAAGAATATTCCAGAGTGGTAAGAAAAAAACTAGGAAAGACTATTTTTCCACAGAAGGCAAGGTCAGAGATAGCTTCAAGGGGGACATTAAAAAAAAAAAAATGCTTGAACTCCAAGCTATGAAGGCTGCCAATGCTATAACAATACGAAGGTAAAAGAGTATCCTTTAAATACATCAGTTGGACTAAGGTCAGTGGGTGACCTTAATGCAGTGGCCACAGTGGAAAGATGACAGCTAAACCAAGACCTTCAGGAAGAGGGAGAAAGGCTGGGTGCCCGTTGCTCAGTGGTTAGGGCACCAGCCATGTGCTCCTGGGTTGGTGGGTTCAAACCCGACCCAGACCTGCTATACAAACAAACAAACAACAACAAAAACAAAACAAAACAAAACAAAAAAACAGCAGGGTGTTGTAGCAGGTGCCTACAGTCCTAGCTACTAGGGAGTCTGAGGCAAGAGAATCGCTTGAGTCCAAGAGTTTGAGGTTGCTGTGAGCTCTGATGCTACAGCACTCTACCGAGGTTGACAAACGAGATTCTGTCTCAATAAAAGAGAGAGAGAGAGAGAGAGAGAGAGAGAGAGAGAAAAGAGGGAGAAAGATTCAAAAGCACATATAGAAGATGAGCAAGAATAATGCTCACCTGAATGTCCACATTCTAATCCTAGAACCTATATAATGTTGGGGAATATGACAAGGGAGAATTAAAGCTTCACATGGAATTTAGCTTAATAATCACCTGGCTTTAAAATAGAGGGACTAGTCTCACTAATCCAGGTGAGCAAAACAAAATCATAAGGCTCATTAAAAATGAGAGAGGGGGTGGCACCTGTGGCTCAAAGTGGTAGGACGCCGGCCCCATATGCTGGAGGTGGTGGGTTCAAACCCAGCCCCAGCCAAAAACTGCACGAAAAAAAAAAAAAAAAAAAAAAAAAAAGAGAGAGAGAGAGGGAGACAGAAAACCTCAGTGTCAGATGTGACTGTAGAAGAATGGTTAGGAATTTTGCTTGCTTTCAAGAAGGAGGGAGCGTGCTGCAAAGCATAAAATGTAGGTGACTTCTAGAAGCTGAAATAAGCAAGGGGATATGGCTTTTCTCTGAAAGCTACCAGAAAAAAAAAAAAAAAAGAAAAAATGTAGACCTGAGGACGTCTGGAGTTTAGGCCATTAAAACCTAATCTTGGGCTTCTAATCTAGATAACTATAAGGTAATAAATTTGTGTGGTATTAAGTCACCAACTTTGGGGAAATAACGTACAACTTTAGAAAACTAACACAGGAATTTCAACAGAAAGAAACACAGCATTTTTTCTTGATACACTTATTTATTCATTTAATAAATATTTATGAACTGTTCTACTTGTTGGAGATATAGTTGTGAACAAAACACACACAAATCCCTCCCCTGAAGAACTTCACATCCAATAAACAAATTAGAAAGGGATATGGTATGTTAGCTATTGACAAATGCTAAGTGAAGAAGAAAGCAAGCAAACGGGATTAGCTACACGGTGGTGCCAGGGTTGCAGTTGCTAAGTTTCATTGAAAAACGGACATTTTAGCAGAAACATGAAGCAATGAATCATCTAGGATAATCATAAACTGGAAAAAGAAATTAGAAACCCAAGAGCAACATCAGGACTGCCTTGTTATAGGTGCAGTTGAGTCAAATCAGTCATGGGAGATAAATTCAGAGAGGCAATATATGGGTAAAATTTTGCAGATCAAAATAGTAATAAGATTGCATTTTACTATGAGTGAAAATAGAATCCATTGCAAAATTTTAAGTATAAGTCATGATTTGACTTGCATTTTAAAAGAATCTACCTGAATATGATTTTGAAAACAAACTGCTAGAAGTTGTAGTTGAAAGGATGACCAGTTGGCAAGTATTTTTCATGATCTGAAAAAGAAATAATAGTGACTTACACCTAGATTTTAGAAGTGGTTACAGGGAGGAGGGAAGGTATTGGATTTTGGATATAATGTGAACATACGGTCTCCCGGATGAGATGTGGAAGGTAAATGTGAAATGGACAGGGAGCCAGTGGTTAAGAATGAATTGATGGGATACGTTCTGGGCCATATCATAGTGTCTGGGATAATGAGCCAGAGTCTAGGTGTAGATAAGAAGACCAGGGAAGTGGAATTCCTGCAAATGCAGAATCAGACTGTACCGGTAATAATAATCTAAAGAGTTACATGCTTGTATCTTTCAAACATGAAATCTCAATTCATAATTATAAACAACCTGCAATATTATTAAGAATTATTATCCTCATTTGCAACTGTAGAACATGAGAACAAGGGAGATTCATTGCCTTGCTCATAGCCAATGTTACCAAAAGACTGACGCAGAACTCAAACAGAAGTCTTCTCACTCCATGGCGACAATACACCTCTTTAATGTAGCAGTGATTACTACAATTTCTGATTTTTAACCTTTTCTGCAATCTTCACATTGGGAGAGAAAGTACCACGTTAAGAATACAATGTTCAGAGAACAATTTTAGTTACAAATAACATTGAGAATATTTTTAACTCTGTATACACATGTAGAATCGTGGAGCTGCAAAATTGTAGAAAGCTTGAGAAATCATTAATTTATTTCCTACGTCAGATGGAATTA
This sequence comes from Loris lydekkerianus, assembly GCA_963574355.1. NCBI lineage: Eukaryota > Metazoa > Chordata > Mammalia > Primates > Lorisidae > Loris > Loris lydekkerianus. The sequence goes on along the minus strand of CAUYPK010035937.1, from coordinate 10,482 downwards.
TATTTAAATATTTCTAATCATATGAGAATATGTTATTTATCAATAAGCCTTCGGCAAAGAAGAAATAAAAGCCTCAACATCCTTATGGAATTTTTAAGAAGCAAAATTCCAAATGTTATTGACTAATTGTAAATTTTTTATTTTGTCTGCTTGGTAAAATCTGAAATTGGAATCTTTGCTATGACTATTAAATTTTGCATGGAAAGAAAAGTACATTAGCACAATGGAAGCTTGGACTGTGTGATTATTACAATGATGATTTCAGGGATTCTGATTAAAGTAGCATTTCCTTCTCTTACCAAATTCTATCGACTGATGCAAGAAGAGTGTAAATAATGAAAAAAAAAAGCATTTGTTGTACTTAATTTCTTGAGATTCATGCATATTAAAAGTGACTCCATATTAAGAAAACAGTAAGAGAAAAAGAGAAGAAGAAAAGAGATAAATCCAAAGCAAGAGGCAGGTTCCAGAATACTTGTAAAAAGTACAAAGGCATTTTCTTTGTAGATCAAGAATTGCTATTCTTACATTTTTGAAGGAAGCTTCTTTGCTATTCCAAGAGTTCTTAGATTATCTTGAAATGGCCGCCATTAATTCTATGTGATATGTTTCATTACTTAGTGAATTCATTCACTATTTTATTAAGGCAGAATTCATAACCATGAACAATAAGTAACTGAATAATATTACTCATTAAAATTAAATGTAGAAAATAGCCACTAAAAATATCTTAGAAGGGGTTTTAAATTTCAAATATTTTCTAAAAGACTTGTGTTTTTAATTAACAAATATAGATTTAGCAGATAAAAAGGTAATTTTTGAGTCAAAATAATTGATAAGTGCATTGTTCCTCTTCTCTGTAGAATTTCTGCATTTGCAAAGTTTTTCAGATATAAACAGGCATTGAACGTACTGTTTTTTTTTATATGTGTGCATATATGCCTGTGTGTATATGTATTATATATGTATGTGTGTGTAAGTTTGCGTAAATTTTCTGAAGCCTATTTGGAGCGATGTTTGCTAAAGGAGTCTGAATGTTTAAGCAGAAAATAAAGAAAAAAAAATATAGATATTCTTATCCTTCTTTGAGTATGCTCCAGGATTAGGAATATTGCTCAAAGTTTTAAGTAATATCAGTAGTTTATGGATAGCTACACATCTAATGAAAAGCAACTCCATTGGCGCGCGAATCCCCCAGTACGCGGTGCAAACCTCTGGGCGGCGTTGTTCATGCATGGTTCAGAACTGTGCTAGCTTTTCTTAGGAACTGTATCAGTCTGAAATACACATAGAAATGTCTGTTTTCCTTACTGTGTATTTCATGTGAGCTTCCCAAAACGCTGAATTTTTCCATGTGTGTTTATTTATTTATTTCACATGTGCTGTTGTTTCTGATTTCAAACTAGAGATATATGTAGGGCCAGCTTTACTAATCATACTCTAATCCTTTATGGCTTATTTCAACTATAATTTAGCTAAAATTGTGTAAGTTGCTCCTTATGGGGAATACTTAGTTGATTCATCTTGATTTGAGCTGGTAAAGAAAAATCACAACTTTCCTTAGATGACAAATATAACGGGCATCCGTCATCGTTAGGTCCAAGTCACAGCCAAGTTCACAGAGAGCAGGCCACGCCTCCAGGGGGAGGTGGCCAGCAAAGGCACCGCCCTCACCAGTCAGCTGGTGCTGTGACCCTGGAGCAGGAAGCGAGCAAGAAAACGGAGCACCTCCAGCAGATGCAGAGGTGGTGGCTATGCTCCAGCAGGCTGGTACTGCAGCACACAGCCTGACCCGCCCTCCAGGGCTGCTGTGCCTCAGGGGCAGACCTGCCATCTCAGTCCCATCTTCCTTCCGATGGCTTTGTGGGGACACTCGCTGCCTCAGCCTCCAGCTTCTTTCCCAGGCGGGGCAGAGAGCCTGGGCCTAAGAGGAGACTGCCCACTCTTCTTCCCAGCTTCCCTCCCTTTCACATAGGGCCTGAGAGGCTGCCCCAGTCCCAGCTTCTCTCTTCCACAGTGTTACCAGAATTTCTTTCTTCAGTAGGTCCTTGGTCTAGGGCAGGGGTCCTCAAACTTTTTAAACAGGGTGCCCGCTCACTGTCCCTCAGACTGTTGGAGGGCCCGAGTATAGTTAAAAAAACAAACAAACAAACAATGAACAAATTCCTATGCACATTGCACATATCTTATTTTGAATTAAAAAAACAAAACAGAAACAAATACACTATATTTAAAATGAAGAACAACTAAAGTTAAATCAACAAACTAAATTAACAAACTTACATAGTTTCAATGGGAACTATGGGCCTGCTTTTGGCCAATGAGATGGTCAATGTCTGGTTTCATATCTGTCACTGCTAGTCATAACAAGCGATGCAAGTGTGCATCAGTTAGTCCCAAGACTGAGAGGAGGAGTCCAGAGACAGAGAGGTGGGGAGTCAGAGAGTGCCGCACATTCCACAGGTGCTCACTGTAGCAGGACAGGCAGAGGTGGCAAAAACACCCGGAGGGCCGGATGGATGTCCTTGGCGGGCTGCATGTGGCCTGCAGCAGTAGTTTGAGAACCCCTGGTCTAGGGGATTAGAAGAATGAACCCAGGGGACCACAAATCAGCGGTAATATAGGATTTATAACGAAAAAGAATACAAAAAACGCACCAGAGCTTCTGGCAGAGGGAAAGACCCAAGCTGGAAATCTTTCTCCAGGTCCTTTGTCTAGGGGTAGATACAGTCTGACAAATGAATGGATACACGCCCTTCCTTGGGACAAGGTGAATGGCATTCCCTTCATGAAATTGCCCAGGCCTAGGAAACCTACATGAAATTGCTTAGGCCTAGGAAATGGGGACATGGTCTCTGTTTAGCACTTAATAGGGGAAACTTGCATCAAGGTCACTCTCAGGGCCAGAAGCTGTGTATGTGCCCGAGGGCAGCCCTACATAGTCAGCACTGGACTCTGAAACAAGGAGAAAGAAGAGGTGACTATGGCAGCGTAGGCTGTGTCTCCTCCAGCTTCCTAGGGCCCCTGTGCTTCCTCACGCTAGGCCTTCTCCAGGTCACTTGGTGCTCTAGTCCTCCTCACTGCCTTCTACTGCCCTAACGCCCCTGGAGAGAGGACACAAAAGGCATGGTAGGTCCTCCAGGGCAGCCTGCACTACAGGATCTGGGGCCCACCTGCCCTGTACCAATAGTACAGAAGACTAAGAGGTGTGGGGAAAGGAGGGGGAGCAGGTGCCAAGTTACTGGCTAGAGTCTGCTCCCAGTCAGAACAGATAGTGAGGTGCCCCTGATGACTTTACACTGACCTGGACCCAATGAGGGCATTACCATATAATTAATAGCTGTAAATTTCTACCCCCTTGTGCTTTTCAGGAGGTTCCAGTGTAGAGGAACGAACACCATGCTTGCAAAGGACAGTTACTGATTCTTATCACATTAAAAGGAAACACTGAGAACAGGACAGTCTCCTGGGAAGCCTAGAGACACTTTGTGACTCGGGGGCAATCCCCCAAGTAACTCAGGTTCCGGAATGAGATAAGATCCGTCACTCACTAGTAAGCATGTGTTAAACATCGATCCTTGGTAGTTTTTCATGAGGGTTGTGGGGAAAGAACACGTGAAGAAAGAACATGTGAGGAGAGCACATGGCAATCCTTATGCATGCAGCCCTCATGTCATTACTTTAACTCTCCACACCTGTTGTGTATAACCTTAATAAATAGCAGTTGGGAAGGGGACTCTGGGCTACCCCTCACTTAAGGTTAGCCGCCTCCCCCAAGTTTGTCACGCCTGGTTCCTTCCTGCGGCATCCGAGACCAGGGCCTTAGGAGTCACAACATTCCAGGGAGAGCTCATGTGCATTAGGTACTTGAACGACATAAGCCCACCCTGTAAATCCTGGGTAGGTGGGAGACAGGACCAACTAGTAGCTTAGCCTATTAAAGATGGAGTGTGTTCAGACTCAAAGTCTCTTCTCCACTCAGGGGGAGGGATCTATCTTGCTCCAGAGATGTATTCCCCTACAGTTTGGGTGCTTTTTGTTCTGTAATAAATGCCTGTTAATGGTGATGGTGTTTGTGATCATGCCTTAATTGGCTAGAGCACCAGTGCTCATTCTTGAGGACGGGAGTTCAGACCAAGGAACATCCTCTCTCCAGAAGAAACTAACAGCATTGGATATAGAGTACCTTGAAAGATGAAATAAATTGGAGATTAGTGCATGAGCAATTTAATACATTAAATCTGAGTATATGGGCCTTGAAATAGGTTTACAACATCTCAGTGCAGAAGAGTAAAGGTTAAGAACAGCATGGAAACCAAAATCTATCTTCAAAATAAAATACACAAACCAAAAGTTACCAAATGTTTCAATAAAAATATGGAAAGCATTATTGGTGTTAATAACAAGACTTTTAAATAATGTCCTTGGTTAATCAAATATGTATTTATTTCTACATTAATGTGTACAGCTACCTCTTTATATGTGCATCTAGATATATGTGTGTACAAACATGTCTTAACTAATTTACTTTTAACAATCCTCCATAATAGCTACTATTGTTATTCCAAGCGGAAACTGAGGCACAGAGGGGTTGAATAATTTACATCACACAGCTAATATGACCAGAAACTTCATAGCTAAATGAAAGCTCTCAAGTCCCTTGAATAAATAGGAAAAAGCCATATTTATAATCTTTTCCCTGAAAGAACAAAATAGGAATGGGTGATATTAGATTTATCTACTTCAAACATGGTTAAAGGATCTACAGAAATCATATATTTGGGAGAGTTACATGGAAGGTGTATTTATTATTTAAAACATCCAAACCAAGTGACTAATAGCTCTGAGAGGCTTTGCTAGGAATACTCACAAACTAAAGCTCTCACAAAGAGATACCATAACTACCACTGTCAAAGCAAGCTCTATACTTTTTTAGTATGCAGCAATGCTCTATCATACAGGGAAAATATCACCCCAAATTTATTCAGTTGATTATCTATTACCTGCAACGTCTTCAGCAAATATCTTGCAGTGGAAAGAAAATAGAGAAATGTGCTAAGCATGGAAAGAGAAATTCTACATGTACAAATTCCGTGTAGAGAATCTTTGCCAATGAATGTCAAATGCCCACTAATCATTGTAAAAGTAAATCGTCCCCATCAAGTGTTCCTCTGAGTATCCTCTAAAAAGCATGCCCCAGTTTTTAAATGGAAATTTAAGAATTTTCTACTTGCTCAAAAATGTTGTTTAATTTTTTTGAGAATTTTTTGTTCAAACAGTTGTTTTCTCTGCTACAACACAGCAGTTCGATACTTATTTTTTAAATGAAATCTACTCATGGAAAAGCCTACAGTTTTCAGGAAGTGTGTGGGAAGACTGTATTCTTGCAGGATCTTCAGCTTGGCAAGACATCCTTCCTCTGTGGGCTACAAGCTGTCACGTGCTTTCTCTAATGTTTTTGTTCAGTTTGAGCCAAAGGGAAGTTGAGAGCAGGCGGGAGAATAGTTTCTCTTTATAATGAGAAATAAAAGTAGTTGTCGGAATTTGGCTATAAAAACTATTAATTAAGACATAGGTAGACACAGCCTAGACTTTGATAAATCCAAATTGCTAACTAATAATGACTTATCATTTTAATTTGAAACTTCTCTAATCTTTGGCAGTGCTATTCAAGACTCTAATAATACTCATTCTAATATTCAATATAATACTTGGTTTCTAATGATTCCTGGGATGCCGTGATAGGACCACAAGGATAAAGTAAAGCACTATATTGCTGTGAGAGAATGACTACCTTTGAATGTAAGAAACTCGACTTGTGCAAGTTTTGTATATTGACTTTATCTATGAGTTTCATTTGGAAAATTGGATCTGCTTTGAAACTTTTGAGAATAACCAACTCAGATTCCATTAGCTTCCTATGGCTAGGCAAGAAAAATCATGAAGAACTAATAATTTAAACCAATTTTCTCTTCATATCACACAAGTATGTGGATGAGAAGTTTAGATGAGCTTAAAAGAGTCGACTGCCTAAGGGATGACAAAGTCAAAGTCAGGTGTCAGCCTGGATAGACGCTGAACTACACACTCGGAGGAAGAATCTACTTTCGGTCTCATTTAGATTATTGGCCAAGTTCAGTTTCTTGTATTTCTGGGACTAAGATTTTTTTTTTTTTTTTTTTTTTTTTTTGTGGGTAAGGTACTTTTAATTTAATTTAATTTAATTTAATTTTGTTTATTAAATCATAGCTGTGTACAATAATGCTATCATGAAGTACAACATGCTGGTTTTATATACAGTTTGAAATATTTTCATCGAACTGGTTAAGAATTGTTTTTGCTCAGCTGCTTTTAGCTCCAGGGAGCTGCTCTTAGCTTCTGCAGGCTGCTAGCATTCTGTATCCATGGCACTTTTTTTTTTTTTTTTTTTTTTTTTGCAGTTTTGGGTCGGAGCCATGGGTTAAATCCCTCTCATGCTTGGAATTTCTATGACTACTTCTGATACCAGCCAGAAAAGTCTTTGCTCTTTGATAAAGCTCATCTCCTTTAGCTCTCTAGCATTTAATGTCAACTATGCTGCATTACAGAGTTATGAAAGTGATATACCAGCAGGTTAACATTCCCCTGGTATCATGGTCAGAAATCTGAGAAACATTTTAGGATTCTACTTAAACACATTACAGTATATTTGCAACTGGAGCTGTGTTGAGTGTTGATGTGAGGGGATCAATTTCACAATCGCCCAGTAGATAAGGAAATTAAGTGGCCCTTGCAATGGTGTCCTTGTGGTTGGGAATAGCTAATGGAAAAAAATGTTTTCATGGGCTTCAATAAGTAAATCTTATGTAGAAAAAAAATTGGGCATCACTAAATTAATAACACTTATCTGCTTGAAAAAATATATAGCTGGTTTTCATAAAGACTGATTTTTTAAAAAATTGCTTACTTTAGAAAAACAGAAAACACCCATCCCACCTCAGTGTTTAAATACTTTTTTAAAGTATGGTAGATATTTACATCACAAAATGCAATTTAATTCTTTAGTTTATGATTTTATTTTAATTAATATTATAGGATAAGTCATGAGTACATATGAGTGTTTATCAAAATATTGTATTTTTTTTTAGCAAGTCAATCTCCTATTTTGTTTCCAAATGCAAATGTCATTATACAAAGCATTAATGGCAGCTGTCACCTCAGTTGTTTTGTTAATGTGCTAAAGGAGCTGAGAAATTTCTCCAGGTTCAGCCTTGCCATTTCAACCTATGTCAATCTGGTACAATTTTGCAGTGCTTAGAATAAAAGGTTAAGCATATAAATAAAAGACTAATTTTTACCTAATCATATTCTTTACAATGAAATGGAATAGTGTATTTTTATCTGTATCCTTTATCCAGAAGAGCATTTTATAATCATTAGGCAAAATACTTAAAGTTATACTTAAGAGGGTATCCAAATTTTTCTTTCTTTCTTTCTTTCTTTTTTTTTTTTTTGTAGAGACAGAGTCTCACTTCCTCATGTTCGGTAGAGTGCTGTGACATCACAGCTCACAGCAACCTCCAACTCCTGGGCTTAGGCGATTCTCTTGCCTCAGCCTCCCGAGTAGTTGGGACTACAGGCACCTGCCACAACGCCTGGCTATTTTTGTTGCAGTTTGCCCTCGGTATATGGGGCCGGAGCCCTACCCTCTGAGCCACAGGCACCACCCTTTTCCTTTTCGTCTGTAGAGCATTAGAAACGTTGCTTACTCTGTTATATGAAAGTCAGTAGTTATGATAACACGTTAAAGAAGATGAAACAATACACAAAGCAGAATGAGGAGTCCATGAGTCTCAGGGCATGTTTGATGTGTAAATTAACCACTTAAAAAAATGTAGTTACATAAATAAAGTGGAACCTAAAAAAGGAAAATGCATATGAAAGAAAATAAATAGAACGGGTAACTTCTGAAAAGGTCCTCAGGGGAGGGGCAAGATCGGCGCTAGAGGAAGCAGAGTGATGCCTCCTCTTCAGAGAAAAACCAGACTATCCACCAAAAACGCAGACTTCCCATAGATCATCAGGGGGAGAAAGAGTGAAGACAAGAGAGGCCACAGGGGTCAGTGCGGACGAAACTAGAAGATGCGCTGCCTGCGTGTCCCCCCACCAGGACCAGGGAAGGCGTGAACAGGAGAGCTTCGGGCTCTAAGTTGGAGCCGAGAGCCCTTACGGTTGTCACTGAGGGACAGTGCACTACGGGACTCAGTGCAGTGGGAGCAACAGTGGAGTTATTACAGGCACCAAAGCCTAGAACTATTGAGAGCCCTTCCCCAATCCTCTAAGCCCGGAGGAAGCCAGGAACCTAGGCGATCTGCGCCCGTGGGTAATTTCCCCTCCTGTGGCTGTGCATCACTGTGGAACCCACGTGCTTTTTGGCCAGAAGCTCTGCACCTGCCAGCCTTTCCCACAGAGCTGCCTGCCTGCCCACGTCTTTCCTACCCAGGCCCATCGCCCCACCCCCAACTCCCTAAAAAACTACTACGAAACTCCAGGTGGCTAGCTTGAGTTTCCCCCAGACAATTGGGAACCAGCCTGCTTTTCTTTCTCTGAGTGTAACACACGTAGGAACAGCTCTCAAGCGGGGAGGGCGCCCACGTGGATGGATAGATGCGAGAGTGTGGCGTGTGTTTGTGCTACTGCGCAGGCAGGGGACATCACCTTGCCGGCAGAAATGACAGCCCTGCTTTCAGTCCTCCTGGTGAAGGCTGGGAGTCTGGTGTTCCAGGGCTACCAGAGCAAAATCGCCTGCTGAGTGGCTAACAGACTTAGCCAGAAGCCAGGGAGGAGGAACAATGGGAACCTCACTTCCATCTATTAGACTGTGGATTTTGGGCCTTCCTGATTCAACAAGGACGGTCTTCGGCATCGCAGAGGCATGTCCGCCCCCTAGTAGTGTCCTGGTGGCCTGGAAACTGGCCTTCAGCCTGTGCTGGGAGGACGCTTGCACCAGCCCTGGGGGAGTCTGCACGCAGACAACCCAAGACACCCCACCTGGCTCTGCTCCGTGCCCCTGTCAGCCTCGTGGGGGCAGATCACAAGCAGCCCTCTGGTGGTTCCCGGAGAGCTCAACCCTGCACCTGTGACAGCGAGTGCTTCTTCTGATAGTCTAGCATATCGGAAGGGGTTGCTCCTACGAACACCAGCACATCTAGCCATGTTCTGCCAGCGCAACCTACTGGTAGGGAGGTCAACATGTGTATCACATTTGTCATTTTAAACATCTGTCAACTCTTAATTACAAGTGCCACCTGCTGGTCTGAATAAAAAAGTGTATGTCCCAACACAATTTGTGCTGCTAGAAGAGCTCAGGGTGGAGGGTGGGGGGAGGAGAGGTGCGACTTCAGAGACGCCCCCACCCGCTTTGTCTTTCTTGGCAGGAAGCAGGAAACCTAACGCGGGGGTAAGGCATCACCACTACAGCCTAGAAATAATTGTCATTCAAAACCCACCACATTAAGCCATCTATTACTAAGGAATTTATTCAGATGTTTGGCCATCTCAAAGCACCCACAAGCAACACCAAAGGACCTACCCAATATACACTAGAGTGAAACCAGTAAGAAATACAGAGGGAGTCTCATCTATAAAAAAAGTATTGTAAAAAAATAAGGGGCAGCTTCTCCACGTAAGAAGGACTCAAGGCAATAATTCTGACGGTATGAGAAAAGAGAGCACAACAACACCCCCAATGGTTACACTAGCTCTCCAGCAAGGAAATCCAACAAAAGGGGACATTTTTCAAATTTCAGATTTTTCGATTTTGTTTTGTTACAATGGTCCTTACACTGGATTCATTCCTCTTGAAATGGTGTGCAGCTGCAACCGCAGAGCTCAATCTACAGGACACATGAAACGATTCCACTTTCACGTTTTATTGTTACGACATTTCTCTGCTTCTGGGACCATTTCCACCATCCCTAGTGGCACTTTGTATGGGTCCCCTCGTGTTGTTTATGTTACAGTATTGTATCCAATATGATGAAAATACTTGAGAACCACAGGAGAGTCCTTTTTACTACTATGTGCATTTTACTAGACAAAACAAAGTTGTCACATGGAGGTGATTAGCATTGCAGGACATTTTAAGCAAACACCTATTGCACTTAGGCTCCTGACAATAGTAACACGAGGTGGCTATGGAATTATTATAGTGCTGTACTATATATTATACTTAATTTTACGCAGTTGTAATTGAATAGTGCATCTTTGCTTTTATTTATAGTTCTCTGGACAGCTAAAGGTGCCATATAGAGTCTGTAAGTATGTGCATATATTTCGATCAATTTTAACTTTTTTATTTTATTTTATTTTATTTTTTTTTATTATAGATAAAAATATGCACCATAGATGTGGCCCAACCCATCACCCTCCCTCCACCCAAACCTCCCCCCTCCCTTCCCCTTCCTTGGTCCTTTCCTCATAGTCTTGAGGTATAGTTGGGTT